>CAUYRH010094566.1:0-10232 GCA_963574655.1 Perodicticus potto
CCACTTGAAATCTCTCCCTCTACCAGGAGCTTTGGTGTTTTCTGTATTCTTTTCTGTAAATCAATTCTGTCCTACCACGGAGGGGTGGGAGTGGGGGAAATAATGTAATGAAGAATAATAAAATACATGTATTTAAAAAAATAAAATAAAATAAAGACATCTGGCTTTCAAACAAAAAAAAGAAAAAAGCAGAATGGAGAACCAAGAGATGAATCCAGCTACTTACCGTTACTTGATCTTTGACAAGCCAATTAAAAACATTCAGTGGGGAAAAGACTCCCTATTTAACCAATAGTGCTGGGTGAACTGGCCGGCGACCTGTAGAAGACTAAAACTGGACCCACACCTTTCGCCTTTTAACTAAGATAGACTCTCACTGGATTAAAGATTTAAACTTAAGATGTGAAACTATAAAAATACTAGAAGAAGCAAGGCAGTACTAGAAAAGCAAGGCATACAAAGAAACCAGGGGGAAAACAGGGTTAACAAGAGAATATTTCAGTGGAACACAGATCCTGAAGCTATCAGACGGGAGATTTAAGATAACTATAATTAATATGTTAAAAACTCAAGTGGAAAAAGGTAAGCAATATGCATGACCAGACGGAGAACTTCAACAGAGATGTGGAAAGAATAAGAAAGAGGCAAATTGGAATAATAAAAATGAGAAATATAACAAAGTTGAAAAAAGACTCAATGGTTTGAAGAATAGAATAAACCCAGCTGAGGACTGAATCAGTTACTGGAAGATAAGCCAGTATGAAATACACAAACGAAAGCACAAAAAGAAAAAAGCAGTGGGAATAAATAACAGAGTGCCCAGAAGCTATAGGACAAAATCTAAAATCTAACATGTGTATTTGGAATACAAGAAGGAGAAGCAGAGAGAACAAAGGGCGGAAAAAAAATATTTGAAGCTATAACAACCAAGTATTTTCCAAAGATAACAACGGACACCAAGCTGCAGATCCATAGACTCTAAGAACATGAAAAAGAATAAATACATTTCAACGATCCTCCCAAATCTAGACATTTCATTTTTATAATGTGGAAAACCAAACATAAAAAGGAAATAGTGAAGACATCCACACGGGGAGAAGACATACTACATACATAGAGAAACAAAGATAAGAATTGCGTAAGACTTTTTATCAAAAACTGTACAAGTCGAAAGACAATAGACACATCTTCAAAGAGCTGGAAGAAAAACAATGTCAACCCAGAGCTTTAAATCCAATAAGATGTCATTAAAAATTAAAGGAGAAATAAAAACATTTTTGTCAAACAAAACAATACAAAAAATCCATTGCCAGTACATTTTCCCTAAAAGAACAATAAAAGGATGTTCTTCAGACAGAATTAATATGAGGAAAATGCCCGGGTCAACATAGTGAAATGAAACGTGCTGGGAGTGTCATAAACAAAATGTTATAAAAGTTATAATTTCTCTATTGCTCTAAAAGTTAGCTTATATCTAAACCACAGGTCAACCAAATTAACTAAATTGGGAACGAAACAGGAGGTATCTCTAAAGACTTAGCAAACATCAGAAGAGACAGTTACAGATAACTCAATATATGTAAATTTGACAACTTAGATGAAATGGGCTGATTGCTAAAAAAGTACCTACTACCATAACTCACGTAATTTGAAATATGTAATTAAATAAGTTTTTACTTAGGGAATTTAATCCATAATTTAAAACTATCCCTAAAATATCCACACACAGCTAGTTTCACTGGAGAATGCTACCCAGCATTTAAAGTACCTGCTAAAAAATATTTTCTGTAAAACAAGAGGAGGGAACACTCCCTGATGATTCATTTATGAAATTAGTATTACCTTGATACTAAAGCCAGAAAAAAACAGCACAAAAAAAAAAAGAAAACTGCAGGCCAATATCTTTTGTAAATATAGGCATGGAAATGTTTAAGAAAATATTAGCAAATAGAATTCAGTAATATATAAAAATATAACATGACACAAGGAGGGTATATTCAGGCATGCAAGATTGGTTCAATGCTAAAATCAATCGATATAATCCATATCAACAGCTTACAATGGAGAACTTGCTCAATTAGATAGAGAACATCTCCCCCAAAATAAATGAATAACCCAAAAGAGCCTCTACAATTATCATTGTACTTAATGGGAAACACTGAATGCTTCCCCTTAAGAGTGAAGATAATGCAGGCATAGCCACTTTTGCCACCCTTACCCAATGAGGTACTAGATGTTCTAGACGCCAGAATAAGAGAGAGCCTTTAAATCAAAGAGAAAGAACCAAAACTCTCACTATATGCAGATGATAATATGATCTCTGTAGAAAATCCTAAGGAATCTGTAAAAATAATATCCTAGAACTAACAAGTGAGGTTAGCAAGAGCTCAGCCTGCATGATCGACATACAAAAATGAAATTGCAGTCATGCATTGTTTAATAATGGGGATACAGTCTGAGAAATGTGTCATTAGGAGAGTTTTGTCACTGCGTGATCATAAAATATACTTACACAAATGTAGAAGGCATTGCTTACTGCACACCTACTATGATAAATCTTATCACTCCAATACTACAAACCTGTACAGCACGTTACTGCACTGAATGCCATTAGCAATTGTAATACAGTGATAAGCATTTGTGTATCTACACATAGAAAAGATACAGTAAAAATACAATATAAAGGATTTTTTAAAATTCACCTGTATAGGGCACTAACTATGAGTGGGGCTTGCAGGACTCAAACTTGCACTAGGTGAGTCAATGAGTAAATAAGGAATAAATATGAAGGCCTCGGACATTGCTGTACACTACTGTAGGTTATAGAAACACTGTACACTTAGGCAGCACTAAGTTTATTTAAATTTTTTTCTTCAACAATAAACTAAATTTACCATAATTATTTGACTTTATAAACTTTTAATTTTTTTAACTTTTTGACACTTTTGTAGTAATACTTCAAACAAAAAGATACAGCTATACAAAAACCTTTCTTTATATCTTTATTCTCTAAGCTTTTTTCTATTTTCAAATTTCTTTTTATCTTTTAAACTTTTTTGTTACATATTAACCTAAGCAAACACAGGGTTCAGGGCCATCAGTGTCACCTCCACATCTTGTTCCATCTGAAGGAAAGTCTTCAGGGGCAATAACATGCACAGAGTTATCATCTCCTATAATAATACCTTCTTCCGGATACCTCTAGAAGGACAAGCCTGAGGCTGTTTTATAGTTAAAGTCTTTTTTAGTAAGTAGAATGAGTACATTCCAAAATAAAAATAAGCCAGGCACCTATAATCCTAACTCCCTGGGAGGCCAAGGTGGGTGGATTGCTTGAGCTCATGAGTTGGAGACCAGCCCAAGCCAGAGCGAGACCCCCATCTCTAAAAATAGCCAGGCATTGTGGTGGGCACCTATAGTCCCAATGACTTGGGAGGCTGAGGCAAGAGGATCACTTGAGCCCAAGAGTTTGAGGTTGCTATGAGCTATGATGCCACAGCACTCTACCCAGGGTGACAAAATGAAACTCTGTCTCGAAAATAAATAAATAAGTAAAATAAAATAATAACAAAGATACAATTTAGCAAATACATATAGTATCATTATCAGGTATTATATACTACACACAATAATGAGCTATATTTTAATATTGCTATGACTTGCACCATAGTAGGCTTATTTACACCAACATCACTACAAACATGTAAATATTGCATTTTGCTACAATACTGTAATGGCTACAACATCAGTAGGTGACAGAAACTTTGTGGCTCCCTTTTAATCTTATGGGACCATCATCATATATGCAACTCATCATTGATAAAAACATTATTATACAGCATGTGACTGTGTTTTATTCTAGCAATAAACACTTGCTCACCAAAATCAACCACAAGATTCCTGGAAGTGATCAAGAAATACGGTAATGTCTCAGGGTATAAAATCAATGTCCATAAATCAGTAGCCTTTGTATATGTCAATAACAGTCAGGTTGAAAAGTTAATCAAAGACACAATTCCCTTCACAGTAGTTTCAGAGAAAATGAAATACCCAGGAATATATCAAACAAAAGAGGTGAAAGCTCTCTATAAAGAAAACTATGAAACCTAAGAAAATAAATAGCAGAAGACATTAACAAGTGGAAGAACATACCATGCTCTTGGCTGGGAAAAGTCAACATTGTTAAAATGGCTATACTACCCAAAGCAATCTACAGGTTCAATGCAATCCCCATTAAAATACCAACATCATACTATGGAGACTGTAAAAAGTAGTTCTTCCTTTCGTACGTATGGTACCAGAAAAGAATCCACACAGCCAAGGTAATTTTGGGTGATAAAACAAAGCTGGAAGCCTCACTCTTTCAGACTTTAGGCTATATTACAAGTCTCAATGACCAAAACAGCATGGTATTGGCACAAAAATAGAGACATAGACATATGGAACCAAGAGATGAAAGCAGTCTCTACTTGCCATCCGATCTTTGATAAACCAAGGCTTATGCTGGGAAACAGAGTCCCCATTCCGTAAATGGTGTTGGAAGAACTGGATAACCACATGTAAAAGACTGAAACTGGACCCACACCTTTCACCACTTACAAAAATTGACTAAAGATATATAAAATATTTAAATGGAGGACCCCCTTCTATTGAAGAAAATAAAAATGAAAAAACAAAAATACAACAAAACAAAACAAATCAAAAAACAACAAAGAAAATAAAACTAAGGAAAAAAATGAAAACAGGCACAAAAATGAAAAATATATATATATGTATCACCTGGACACCAGGTAGAGCTGTGGTGTTGGGAGAGGGAGAACACACGTGCTGGTTTTGCTGCAACAGATGGAAGCTGGAAGTCACTCTCTAGTTGCAGAAGAGACCCAGTCCTGTCTTCCTGACTTATTTGCCCTCAATCAGAACCTGGTCACTTCATCAGCATTTGGTCCCTGCAGGATTGGCGTCCTGAAGGCTCTCACCAGTTTCTTAGGTGGTACATCAAACAGTTCCCCCTGACAACAAAGTGGCCTCCCCAGGGATGGGGGCGCTGTTCAGCTCACCCCAGGGATGGTTGCCCAAGCTCAGCAGACACACCAGAGCCGGCCATGCACTAGGACCCTGAGGACCATTTTTCCCATGCAGCCTTCCCACAGTGATGGTGCCCTGCTAGCAGCCAAGCCAATGTGAGATCCACTCCACCCAGTATTCACTCCCAGCCACCTCAAGCTACTTGAGTTCAGTCACCCTTCCAAGGCAGCTCCAGAGAGCTGCTCAGTCCAGAATCAAAAATCTGCCGTATAGCCCTTTCCTGTCTCTAGTCTCTGTTGGAGAGCCAGCCAACTGGCTTCTGCCAGCACTCGGGAACTTGCCCTCTGTGCTGGTCTTCCAGCTCCAGACCTCCTCACTGGCTCCCGGAGTCTTCTACTGCTTCACTATGGTCACTATGTCCCCAGAGTGAAATTTCGGGATAGGTTCCCCCAGCCAGAGATGGCTAGAGTCCTCTCTCACCTGACCCTGTCTCATGGCAAGTGGCTGGTACAGAGATGTCTCTAGTCTGCCATCTTGCTCCATCCCCTCGTCCTCAAGGAACCTTCTTCATTAAAAATGTATACATGGGGCGGCACCTGTGGCTCAGCGGGTAAGGCACCAGCCCCATATACTGAGGGTGGCGGGTTCAAACCCAGCTCCAGCCAAACTGCTACAACAACAAAAAAAAATAGCCAGGCGTTGTGGCAGGCGCCTGTAGTCCCAGCTACTTGGGAGGCTGAGGCAAGAGAATTGCCTAAGTCCAGGAGTTGGAGGTTGCTTGGGAGCTGTGACGCCACCGGCACTCTACCGAGGGCAAAAAGTAAGACTCTGTCTCTACAACAACAAAAACAAACAATGTATACATGCATAGGCAAACATACAAAAAATAAAAACAAAAAAAATCTCAGCCTGTATCTCAAGCTTTACATGGAAATTAACTCAGAGGCTTTTTCATATAAAATATAAAACTATAGAACTGTTAAAAAATAGAAGAAAATCTTTGGGCTCTAGGTCTGGACAAAGAGTCCTTATATTCAACACCTCACAGCATGACCCACAAAAGAAAAAAATTGATACATTGTACTTCATTACAATTAAAGATGTTTACTCAGAGAAAGACCTTGTTAAAGGGATTAATAGATAAGTTATGTACAAATAGGAAGTATTTGTAGCCCACACATCTGACAAGGATTAGTATCAAGTATATACAAAGAACTCTCAAAATTCAACAGTAAAAAATGAAGTGATCTATTTAAAATATGGGTAAGGACTTTTACCAAAAAGGATATAGAAATGGAAAATAAGCACATGACTAACCATTTGGAAAATGCAAATTAAAACCACAATGAGATATCACTATACATCTATCATAACATCGAAAATAAAATGACAACAGCAAATGCTGGTGAAGAGGCAGAGAGATTGCATCACACATTGCTGATGTGTGACAGTAAAATGAAAAGCAACTCTAGAAAACAGTTGCACCATTCCTTAAAAAACTAAACATACAACTACCATACAGATCAACCACTGTACACTGGGCATTTATCTTAAAGAATTAATATTTATGTCCAGACAAAAACCTGTCCAGAGATGTTTTACCAAAGTTGTTTATAATAGGAAAAAACTGGAAGTAATCCAGATGTTCTTTGGTGGGTAAATAGTTGAACAAATTGGTACCTCCACACCATGGAAAACTATTCAGCAATGAAAGGAACAAACTATTATATGCAACAATTGGATGGATCCCCAAAGATCTATGCATGGAAAAAAACAATTTTTTTTTTTTTTTGGCCAGTGCTGGGTTTGAACCCACCACCTCCAGCTTATGTTGTGCAGTGGTTGATCTGTATGGTTGTTGTAAGGGCCAGGGCCTTACTCCGTTGAGCTACAGGTGCCACCCCAGAAAAAAACAATCTTAAAACATTATATAGTGCATGATACACAACTTACAGAAATAACAAAATTATAGAAATGGAAAATAGACGAGCTTTGGTCAGGTTTAAGATCAGGGCTGGGCACCTCAAAAGGGAGGAATCTCTGCCTCATCCTGGCCCTGGCCCTGTCAGCATCATGGTGGGCATGGGACAAACAAAGGCTCCTTTCAACAGAACCAGAACTTATCTCTGGCCAAAGGGTACCTCCAAGCTTTGTCTATAGAAGTAGAATAAGAGAGGTTTAATTCAAGCATACAGGTGTTTCAATAAGTTCTCACTGACGATGATAAGAGGGAAAGGCTTTCTCCAAATTATTGGGTACACCCTGTGATGTAGAATAGTTCCAATAGTTCGGGTCCACCAGGAAACTTCTGCATGTACAGTCAGGTTCCTGAAAGCCTGGGAGATGAGCCTGCAGCCCCACACACCGAGACCAGTCCTTAGTCTTTTTGGACAGGAATAGGAGACCTCCTCCCATGCAGATTCATTTATCAAAAGGAGATAGGGAATGGGAAAGAAAGAATGCTTCAACTCCATAGAATGTAGCTCTCAACTTGTTTAAATTCCAGGACTGTCTTGGCAGTGGAGCTTCTCTAGAAATCAAAAAAAGCAAATCCTACCCCCACTGAAGGGAATATGTACTGTCGTTCCTGGAGACAGGGGGCAGAGGAGCTCACCCGTGGGTGGCCATTCAGAACAAGGGGCCCCAGGGGGCTGTGAGGGCCTCAAGGTCAATTCCCACCCGCTTGGCTGACTGACAGAGAAATTGTAGTCCACCATTGCCCACGGTTATTCAGCCAAAGCATACGTCTGCGATCTTTCCAGAACGATTCTCCTGGTCCTGTCCTGTCTGGGCGCATGTCAGCAGCTCTGACTCCACATGGTGCTGTCCTCGGCCCTCCTGCTGTAGAGCTGGGATTTTGCAGGCCCTGAAGGAGACAAGCAGGAGGAAGCAAGCCTGGGCCTCGGTCTCACAGAGCTGGGGTACGAGATGAGGAGCGGAACTCCCAAGGAGACAGAGGGAACCTTGTAACACCTACCTTCAGCAGGACGTGGTGCTGGGATTGACTCCCAGCTGCAGGTGCTCCAGGAAACCCCCCTAGGGAACCACAGTGCACAGGTGCAGGACAGGCAGGTCACCCTCAGCCCGACACTGATGCTTTGTGCTCAGAGAGCAGAATCCACAGAATCTCTTACTAACTGGTGGTGCTGGGTGAACGCTTCACCTCTGTGCCTCCACTGTCTCACCTGCTAGATGGGGACCATCGTCTCTACCTTTCTGGACTGCAGCATGACGTGGCATGACATTAACCATGTCAGCACCCTACTGTGAAGTCTGAAAGCTGAGCAGAGTGAGGCAGGAGGCCCGCAGCCCTGTCACACCCACATCCAGCTCCCTCCAGGTCCTGGAACCCCCATGGTACCCTCGACCTTAAGGGAACTCTGGAGCCAGAGGCATTTTGATTTGCAGAATTGATGGCCCTTGGAAAGAGAAGGAAATGAGTCAAATATTCCTAAGTTTGATGAATTAGTCCACAACTCCCCAAAGACACTGTTAAAATCCTTCAGAGACCAAGGAGAGGCAGAACAGGCCCACCCAGGCTGCTCACAAAAGGCCTGGTGCCTGGCTCAGCACAGTGCGGACCACGGGCTTCGGTGGTCCCACCGTCAGCTAATCCACCATCCCAGCTCTCCCACTGAGTTTGCTGACAGAGGTGGCGGCACCATGGGAAACCCCACCCCCGCACAACCCACGGGCTTCGGGAGGAAGACTCGACCTGACTTGTTGTTGTCGTTCTGCCCTCCCCCCACACTTTTTTGATTGCTTATTCTCCATCTCCACGAGGCTCGGGTTCTGCATCTTTACCATGGGGCTGAGTTCTCACCTCCTCTCCAGTGCCTCAGGGGTTCAGTTGTGAGATTTCCCCGTGTGGGCAGGGTGAGTGGAGGAAGAGAACGCACACTGCTCCCCCGCAACCGCCCTAACCTCCTTGTCCTCTCCTCCCTGGACTTCAGACCATCCCACTGGCCCTGGACTTCTAGACTGGGCCCTTCTAAGTCCCCTTTCCACGAAGCCGCCGATCTGACCGTAGCCCTGCTCTGTTCAAAACCCGGTCAGTGGCTTCCCAGCTCCATGAGGAAGGGCTCCAGTGCCGCAGACAGACCCACCTCTGGGAGCCTGGGCCTCATCTCACCTCCTCCTTGGCCAGAACCCCTGCCGCCCGACCCCACTCCCCAGACACTCCGCGTGCTCGGATCAGGCTCAGCTCCTCTGACCCCTACAGCTACGCTCAGCCCTTCTCCTCTGGGTCTCCCCGCTGCAGGGATGCAGCTGCCCCATCATAGCACTCGTAGCTTCTCATGACACAGTATCTTTTCCGGTCTGTCCTGCCTGCCCTTCGCACTTCAGCTTGGGAACCAGGTCTTCTTTATGTATCTCCACAACGTCAGCCAGGGTAGAGCCCAGCACAGAGGTGCTTAGTGGATATTTATGGAAGGATGCAAGAAAAGAAAGAGGGGGAAATAGGGAGATGGAGGGAGAGATAGAAGGGGCAGGGGAGGGAGGGGCAGACAGGAGGGAGTGGGGATATGAGTGGAAAGGGGGAGAGAGAAAGGAAGAGGAAAAGAGGGGAAAGAAAGTTAGTTGGTTAATTAGCTGGTTAAGTAGTTGGTTACTAAAATGAGAGCAATCAAATAGAGCCGTTTGACCTACAAGAGGAGAATCAAACTTGACTTTGTCAGCTTAATCTTGAGCAAACTAATCACAGCCTAAGCAGCAAGTTCATGCTCTGGCCATGATGCTGAGAAAGGAGATAGCTGCCATCCATCCTAAGCCCCTCTTTTGTCATCCAAATTATCATGCGAAGGACAGAAGCAGCATAATGAGGTCCTGCTCATTCCCCTGGGGATGGGGGAAAAGGAACAAAGGCCTCAACCTCCCAGGAGGGAGGCACCCTCATTTTCTTGGGCAGCCCCAAGAAAAGAGAAGACTTTGCAAGCAAGAAAGGAGCACAATCCACTGCCATGGCAACCACAGCTGGGCTGACCAGGGACAGAGATGCCCATAGGCTGCCCCAGAGGCCAGGTCTCCCATCTCCAGGCCACATGGGAATGAGGCCCTTTATTTATTTATTTATTTATTTTTATTGAATCATAGCTGTGTACAATAATTCAATCATGGGGTACAGTGTGCGGGTTTCACATACAATCTGAGATATTTTTATCAACCTGATTGACATAACATTCATGAGATTTTCTCATTTACTA
>CAUYRH010094568.1:0-112991 GCA_963574655.1 Perodicticus potto
AGGATAAAAAAGTAATAGGAAAGCATGTAAAGGAAAAAATAAAATCATCCAAGGGGGCTTTTTTTAACGTAGTACTTTAAACCATTTATGAGATGATTGAAAAAAAAAGTCCAGGATGGGTGGAGGAAGGGTGATTGGTGGAATCACTCCTACAGTGCATGTTAGAAGGGTACAGGTGAAACTTACTAAATGCAGAATACAAATGTCTTCATATAGTGATTAAGAAAATGCCATGAAGGCTACGTTTAACAGTTCAATAAAAATATTTCGGATAGTATATGAAGTCAGCACATTGTGCCCCATGATTGCACTAATGTACACAGCTATGATTTAATAAAAATTAAAAAAAAATAAAAAAAATAAAGACATCACGGTACATCAGCACAACACAGAAGAAGGTGCTCTGTTTTCTAACCTTCCCCTCAACCTCCTTTCCCGCTCACCAGCGTTCTCACCAGTGGGGTATGGTGACTGGTTGAAAACAAGCTTCCTTTCCTTCATGGCTTTAAATATGTTTGGCTCTAGTGAGGGAGGGCTTACCTTAGGCTGAGCTCCAAGTCCCCTGGCTTGCCAGGAATCACCTGAGGTCACAAGGAGTGTGCTCAGGAGCCAAGCAGAGTGGCCCTGCCAGTGGAGTCTTCACAGCTGTGCACCTGCACATAGGAGCGGCTGGAGTCTCTACTCCCTCCCCCCACCATACCTCTTCACCTCTTCAACAATCTCCCCACTCCCCTGACTTCTTTTTCTGTCCAGCCTGGTAGGCACCAGCATTTCTTCCATCTCCCATGTGTTCAATAAACTGAGCACATTGGGCCAAGGGTAACCACAGCACAAGTTGGTGGGGGCAAGAGGGGCCTCATTTCATTACATACTTAAGGGGCCAGTGTGATACCAGCAACACGGTGGAAAAGGAGGCATCTGATGCTCCCTCCAGGGAGCGAGTCTATTCCTGAATCCATTCCCTCTGAGAGATGGTTGGAGACTGGCTGAGATGCCTGTTCACAGGCAACTGAGAAAACATCTCCATCAAATGGGGCAGGAAATCTGATGCATGTTCAAGAATGGACCCCCACGCCCTGGGTACTTTGCCATAAAACTGAAAAAGGAATTCTCAATGCCTATTCTCTCTATGGAGGGAGGATTTGGATCTCAGGTAAAGCGCCTGTCCTCAACAGGGCACTGTGGTCTGGCCTTTGTAATCCGCCAACTCTTGGAGCAGAGGGCGTTATGCAGACGAAGGTCTCATAGCCACAGGAAAGAGCAGCGGTTTTACCTGGGCATGCGAGCACTTCCAGGGGCTGCATCACCCTGTAGTAGTGCTGGGAAGTGGCTTGGAAACACAGCTGCCTCCCTCTCTCTGGACGGGGTTCAGGGGCTTGGGATTCTAACAAACTTGCACTGGGGAGATAGAGGGGAGTGGTGGTCATCCCACAGCAGGCTGCGACGCCCTCTGCACTTCCAGAGCTTTCTCCTGGGCTCAACCCTATAGTAGCTCCAAGTCTATTGAGCCCCCGAGAGGTGTGGTTCCAGGCCATAAACTTTGGTTGCCTCACTCTATTAAGGAACTGCTAAAAAAAAAAGGAGCTGCTGATGGGTGGTGACTACCTTATGCCGATCATCCATTCATTACCTACTGGCGTCTCGGAGACCCCAGGCTTACTGCTGTGAAGGAAACAAATACAGAGAATACATTTCTGACCCTTACTTTCAAGGAGCTTCTAGACCAGTAGCAAAAACAACATAGAAACAACCAGTTATTATAGAAATACATAGAATAGGGGTATTTATTGGCCATATATACTACAATGGCCAGAAAAGGAATAATTCTGCTTGGGGATCTCTAGAATAGTTTTATAGCGAGGTGAAACTAAATTTGGGTTAATAAACATGGCACTGAAGCTTGAAAATGCACAGAACATTTACCTAACATTTGCTTTTTGGATGGATTTAAGATGGTGAGATAGGAAAGGTAGGTTGGTGCAGGATGTTGTAAGGTCTTGAACCCCATCCCAAGGACGTTGAACCTTAATTCTGCAGGTAAGAAAGAGCCGTTCAAGTTTTCTGATGATGGGAGTGGACTGAACAAGTTGTGTTTTGCAAACATAATCCTGGCACAGTGGAAAGCATGTTTTTCAACCTTTTTAAAATCTGATAGTACACTAGAACCTATAGTTAAACTTCTGTGTCACACTTAAATTATGTTGATTTTTAAAAAAGAGTAAAAAAAGAATATACTTGCTGTGCTTTGAACTTCTTTCGAAAATAATTTAATTAGTGATCTTTAAAAATTTTCATAGCACATATAAAATCCTCTCACAACACACGGGATGAAAATTGCTGGTGTAACAAATTAGTGAAGGCAAGAAATAGGGGCAGAGAAACCAGGTAAGAAGCTTATCAAAGCAAGAGATAAGGAAAGCCTAAACTAGGGCAATGAAAGGGACTCATCGCTATAATACCAAATTCTGAACCACTTGGAATTTTTTTATCCTAAATTGGGGGAGAGTCCAATTGCAGGGTAACCTCTTCTCTCTTCTTTAACACGTGACTGCAGATTCACTGTCTATATGGGCGGGAGCCAAGGGTAATAAACATGTATGTTGTAGAAGAGAAAAAAACTATTTTATCAACCTAGTCAATTCTCTCCTTTAGTTTAGAAAAGTTGGATTTTCAGAAACACTTGAAGAATAAGTGCTACAAATTATTTTATTTTATTATTGTTTTGAGATGGAGTCTCACTATGTCACCCTTGGTAGAGTGCTGTGGTGTTACAGCTCACAGTAACCTCAAACTCTTGGGCTCAAGCAATTCTCTTGCCTCAGCCTCCCAAGTAGCTGGGACTCCAGGCGTCCACCACAACACCCGGCTATCTTTTGTGGTTGTCGTTTTTGTTGTTTAGCAGGCCTGGGCCAGGTTTGAACCAGCGCCCTAACCACTGAGCTATGGCTGCCGAACCTATAATTAATTTTTTACAAGCAGACATAAAGAGGGCATTTCTTTTCTTTTCTTTTTTTTTTACAGTTTTTGGCTGGGGCCAGGTTTGAACCCACCACCTCTGGTATATGGGGCTGGCGCCCTACTCCTTTCAGCCACAGGTGCTGCCCTAAAGAGGGCATTTCTAAACTCTCTGTTAGACCATCAGTATTAATGCTGTATTTATGGAACAGCTAGAATTTGTGATGCTTGTCTGGAGTATACATGGAATGGAAAAAAAAAAGAGCTAATAAGCCACAGTTAAGTCTCATGGGAAAAGAGCCAAGGACACCAATCACAAGTGGTACAGGGGTCTTTTCTTCACTCTCTCTCTCTCTTTTTTTTTTTTATTGGGTGAGAAAGATTCCCTTAGCTTTATTAATTCTGATGGTATCAACAACGCATGGCAAGAAGCCCAAGGCAGGAGACAAGTTTGGATGTTTCCAGAACTGCTTGGTTGAAAGTTGAGAGTTGCTGTTTCCTAGGCTTTAAATCTTTGTTGTTATAGAAAATTGAATATGAACATTCTTTAGTAACGTATATCATATTCAGTTAAATTAAACTATTTTTGTACTGTATCTGTCATGTACAAGCCACTGTTCTGGAGTACAGAGATGAACGAGAAATGCTCTTTGCTTTTCCCTACAAGTGAGAGAGCCGAGGCCTTTGCTTCTCCATCCTCTTCGATTAGAAAACCTTCTCATCGTCATACTGCTGATGAGATAAGGTCCTGGGGGTCAAGGGAAATGATGGTATGCGTTATTGTATTTGTAACTCTTTTTCATTTGTTTGTCAGAGACTTAGCTGAATTTTTGCTCTGAACACTCTATAAAATTTGTTGTCTTCATCTGAAATATGGGGGTAATGATTGCAAATATGAATGTGCCCAGCCCAGCGCCCCTGGGACTCAATAAATTAGTGTTCTTTTCTGTCCCCGTGGGATCTGATCCTTCAGCATCAGAACTTTACCTCTTTCTCTGCTGCATGGATTATTTCTTCCGAGGACCTGTGATACTGTTTCTGTTTTCCTTTTTTACTGGTGTCTCTTTCTCCCCTCTGCTGGCTTCTCTGCCTCTATTCCCTCCTCATTCTCTGCCTGTGTATCTTTTCCTCTGCTTTTTGATACTTAATGTCTGTCTTTTTTGATTCTAACAGGGAATTCAAGTTTCCACTTTAAGACTCTTTTTATTTATTACACAAAATTCGTATGCTTCTGATTTTAAAGTTAAAAACAGGTGAATTTAATGTTTCGTATTAATTTCAAGAATTGACATGGTAATATCTTTTATTTTAGTTAGCCTTCTCATCTCTCATGGAGCAGTATCCTAGAGGAAAAGGTCCATTCCTATATATCAGAGATAAGAATCGCCCCAGTCCTGTAATCCTAGCACTCTGGGACGCTGAGGCTGGAGGTTCTCTCTCTCTTTTTTTTTTGGAGACAGAGTCTCACTTTGTCATCTTCAGTAGAGTGCAGTCACATCACAGCTCACAGCAACTTCAAACTCTTGGGCTCAAAAGTGATTCTCTTGTCTCAGCCTCCCAAGTGGCTGGGACTACAGGCATCTGCCACACTGCCTGGCTATTTTTAGAGACAAGGTCTCACTCTGGCTCAGACAATCCACGTACCTCAGTCTCCCAAGTGCCGGGATTACAGGCGTGAGCCACTGCACCCGGCCCCTGGATCTCTTGAGCTCCAGAGTTCTGGACCAGCCTGAGCGAGAGCAAGTCCCCATCCCTACCCAAAATAGAAAAATTAGCTGGGCGTTGTGGTAGAGGCCTGTAGTTTCAGATTCTTGGGAGGCTTAGAGCGGAGGACCCTTGACACCCAGGAGTGTGAGGTTGCTGTGAGCTAGGCTGATGCCAGGGCACTCTATTTAGCCTGGGGCAACAGGGTGAAACTCTGTCTCAAAAAAATTGAGACCAGTGGATTGCTTGAGAGTTTGAGACAGGCCTGAACTAGAGGGACATTCTATCTCTTAAAAATAACTGGGCATTGTGGAGGGTGCCTGTAGTCCCAGCTACTTGGGAGGCTGAGGCAAGAGGATCACTTGTTCTCAAAAGGTTGATGCTGCTGTGAGCTATGATGCCACGGCATTCTACCAAGGGCAACCATGTGAGACTCTGTCTCAAATAATAATAATAATAATAATAAATAAGAATTGCCCTAATAAATTTTCTTTCTAAATGTATTAATTTGTATTTCATTATTGTCACAGGTTATTATTACAGATAATGGTCTCACCAGCTTTTGCCAAACAACCTCATGTCCACGTTCCTGTGCGCTCACACCTGGTACTCACAGGTTGTCGGATTTCAGATCAGTTATTACAAGCAATGCTGAGAACTAGAAGGTAATTTCAAAGAATTTGCTTTACCTCTCTCTTCCCAAAGCATGTGTTTTCCTCTTGGAGAGCTGACTGATCTTAGTGGGATTTACAGTGACTCTCTGGGCTTCTGTTTGCATGGAGGATAGTGGCGTTCATTTCTTTATTCATAACATGTATCTACTTTTTGCCTGCTCTGTGCCATGTCCTGGGCTAGGTGCTTCTGCTCGGATCTCATCTAATAGCACAACTCTGTTTTGCAGGTGAGGAAACAGGTTGCAAGAGGATAATGATGCTCCCAGGAGCACATCTTTCAGACTCAATCCCCACTCTGTGTGATTGTCATGTCTCCTCTCATTTTTGAGCACCTACTATGTGCTGGCCTTGATTGTAGGCATGTTTATGCTTACTCTACATAGTGGCAAGTAGAAATAAAGGTGATTAGCCCATTTTACAGATAAAGGCCCTGGAATAAGGATTAAACTTAAATACTGAAAAGAATGGTTGGGGAGGAGTGGAAGGTAAGACTAGGAAGGCAGAAAGGGGTGAGGTTACAGAAGCCTTGAACACCAAGTGAAGCGTGATTTGGAAGGTATTCATGAACCTGGAGTTTTCTGTTTTAATTTTCCAGCTTTATTCCTATAAGAGAAATCATGTTCCCCAGGCTTTTAGACCTTAAAATTACTATAAAAATAGGTGAATATGTGAAAATGCATTCAGTTTTTCATAGAAAGGAGACTTCTTAAAGCTATCACTGTATCTAAATAATAATAAAACAAAAGACATTATTTTAGTGAGGTATATAAATGAAATAAATGAGAAGCTGGCTATATGGATTTAGTTAAAGCAAAAATTAAAATTAGTTAAAATTAAAGTTAAAGCAAAAAAAAAAAAAGTTAGGAAAAAATAAAAGAAACATAGACCCAGTAAGGAAAATAAATCTGCTCCAAAGAAGGCCCTCCTTAGGGAGGAGTCACCAGAACCAAGGTCAGGGATAGCTGCAAAATCGTATTTCTGAAGTGATGAAGACGCCTTTTATAATTAGGATCTTACTGTAATCTGCGGACATTCTCATTGATTTGGACATAGAAAATCCTCAATTTATGGAAATGGACTTTTGACTATTTATGAAGAAAAGATTGCCAAATAATTTAATATTCTAAACAACATGTGGAGATATTTATTTAAAGCCCTTGAGAGCACAAATCATAACTAATTGACTGCCTATCCCTCCGTGTGTTCCAGAAAACATTTTATAGACTGTTGCAGCCCATACAGCCTCTGGCTAGGAGGAGTGAGAGTTATAAGAAATACCTGTATAGCTCAATAATGGAACACCTGGGTGGAAAGGGCGTGGAGAGGGATTTGGCTCTCCTAACAAGCATGAGAGCTCGCGAGATGAGAGCAGTGGCGAATTGGCAGTCTCTACACCTGTGGTGTTGAGGGGCACGAGATCAGCCTTATATTAGGCTGGAGGAGAAGGCAGTCAAGGAGCATGCGCATTCTAGCACGGATCCGCTTACTGTGGCTCTGTCTCCTCTCCTGTCTGCAGAATGCCAGCACGGCGTCTCTCTGCTGAAGATCACCAAGCTCCGCTAAAGACTAAGATCTATCTTTCTAAGAAGACTGCTATACTCTCTCTAAGACACACACTCTTTCTCTTTCCTGCTAAAGTAGATAGCCCTCAGGCACCTAAGAGAAACTATACCTGAGCAAGGTAACTTAGCAGTCCGCATCAAGAACCTAGTTAAGCCAGGCCCGAGACCTGGCCAGTCTTGGGCTCTGACAATAGACAATTTATATACTACCAATGAATGATTTTTATTATATGTTAGAACAGTTTCCTAAGAACATCAACTAAGCCTCATTTTATTAGTTTGGTTTTAGTATCCATTTGTAGGTAAATTTATATATATAAAATCTTTCAAAATAGTCTTAGTATAATTTAGTAGGTGTTCATTCTTCAAATGTATATGTGTAGGTTTAGTATACCATAACAAATTAATCAGGTAACTTTCAAAAATAAAAGAAGGTTATAAGAACCAAGCCCATTCATTTGAATAAATTGGCAAAGTTGTTACTTAATTTTAGGCTTGGCACCTGCTTAATTCATTTGCAATTAGTATCTGCCGATTAGAACTAGAAACTTCCTTTTACTAACAGTAATTAGAATATTTTGAAAGATAAAAGATCAGAATCTTATTAAAGTCATTGAGCACAATTATCTGCTACATATGAAAATAGTTATTTTTAATTGACATAAGAACTAGGGGATTATATGACCCAAACTGAAAATATCATAAAGGAATAGTGTAGTATATACATCTGACTTTAATATTCACTTTTTTCTCTGCAAAACTTTACATACGTAGAGAGTGTGGAAAGAATATGGAGCTATTATCTCAAATACATAAAATCCTTCCATTATGAATTGCCATCAATTATTTTTATAGTGCAGCTAGAAGTAGGTTTTATTTTTGCCTGTAATTTCCAGATATTCACATAACTTCCAAATATTCACAGCTACAGCAGGGCTCTACCTAACTAATGCAAACATTGTAACCTAATCGTTTGTGCCCTCAATTAATTTGAAATTGTAAAAAATGATAAGAATTCGTAAATAAAGCAGGGAATATTTTTACAGGCAAAACAAATCCTTGCTGCTCTGCTTATTAGCTCTGTCAACATTGTGCAGGCACCTTAATTTCTCTGTGCCTCAGTTTCCTCATCTATAAAATGGGGATAGTAACAGTACCTGCCATTTAGGGTTATTATAAGAATTAAATAAAGGACTTAGAAGAGTTCCTTCTGCATAGTAAACACTTGGTAAATGGTAGCTATTATTATTAGTAAATAAAGTTTTAAAATAAAAAGATACAGGCTCATGACAGAAAATTTAGCAAGTACAAAAACAGAAAGAACAACATCGCCCACCGTCCCATCCTCCAGAGCAACTGCTTATTAATATTTTGACTAATTTACTTTCATAGTTTTCAAAGTTTTTAAAGAAAACGTTATGAAAGTACTTTTAAATTATGTTTTAAGCTGCCTTCTTCTTGGGAGGAAAAGAAAACTAAATCAGGTCCACTTAAATGTCCACCAAGGTCTTATGAAATACGTACGAGGCTGGCATGCTGTAGCTCTGCAGTAATATCTACCTTGAATTCCCATTCTATAACACTTCCTTTTGAATATATTTTATAGTTAAGAATCTGTGTAAAGGATACATGGCTGTTCTTGCCATTCCCAAAGCAGTTTTTAGAAAAAGCGTATTTGTCAGAGTGAGGGTTTGTAATTACTGTATCTAATCACTTGGACTTTCTGTTAGTTAATGAGTATGCATCTCAGTGACCCACCAACAGCTGCTAACTCAAACTCTTCCACATTCCTATTAAAAAAATTTTTTTTGAGAGAGAGTCTCACTTTGTCCTCCTGGGTAGAGTGCCATGGCATCATCATCGCTCACAGCAACCTCAAACTCTTGGGCTTGAGTAATCCTCTGCTTTAGCCTCCCAAGTAGCTGGGACTATAGGCGCCTACCACTACACTGGGCTATTTTTTTTCTATTTTTAGTGGAAATGGGGTCTTTCTCTTGCTCAGGCTGGTCTCAGACTCTTGAGCTCAAGTGATCCACCGGCCTTGGCTTCCCATAGTGCTGGGATTACAGGTGTGAGCCACCGCGCCCAGCCCTATTAAATATTTTTAATGCATGTTCATCTATGTCAAGTTCAACGAAGATGAAGTTGCATTGAAAATATTTAACCTACAGACAACCTTGTTGGAAACATTGTGGTTCCAGTGCTAAGCACTGCAGGATCACATTCTAGATCTGTAACCCCTTTGTTTTCAAAGTCAAAGTATGTGTCCCGGCTGGATACTCTTCTAGAAGTAGCCTGGGCTTTTGGAATCCATCCATTTGTTCCAGCCAACTCTCTACTTCCTTAAGCCTTAACTTCTTCACATAAAAAAATTTTTTTATGCATGGCCTTCTGGGCTTTAATGGTTACCTTTGGCTGGGGCTGAAATGGTTTTCACATTTTTATTGGCTTAATAATTGTGCAACTTAGTAGTGTAGTCTTAGAATTGATGATACCTTGTTGACATTAATGATGACAAAATTAGGCAAAATTTTAGTAAAAACATAGGTAGTCATTATAAAAATGAAATTAAGACTGGAAACTGGGCAGGGCTTGGTAGCTCGTGCCTATAATCCTAGCACTCTGGGAATCCAAGGCAGGTAGATTGCTTGAACTCAGGAGTTCAATACTAGCCTGAGAAAGAGTGAGATCCCATCTCTACTAAAAATAGAAAAACTAGCTGGATGTGGTGGTGTGTGCTTGTATCTCAGCTACTCAGGAGGCTGAAGCAAGAGGATCCCTTGAGCCCAAGAGTTTGAGACTGCTTTGAACTATGATGCCACAGTAGTCTACCCAGGGTGATAGACTGAGCCTCTGTCTCACAACACAAACGAACAAAAAAGACTGGAAACCTAAGAAAATGTTTAGGATAATGTTAAGTGTAAAAAGCCATATGTGAAACTAACATGCCTATGCTACGTATACAGTAATGTTGAATTAAATTTGCAAGATAAAATTAAGTACTAGTCGGGTGGGATAGTGAGTGTGACGTATTAGTGATCATTATCAAACTTACTATTAGTGTTGTTACTGTTACTTTAACTTTTTAATGTCAAATTTATCTTTTAAAACAGTGCCTGGCCAAATTATAGTTGTTCTGTGGCTGAATCCTGGGACAACAGTATAAACTCTGCTGTGCCCTTGGACCACAGGCCTGGAAGGAATATGTAAAGAACGATGAAGGCGGTATTCACCTGACACAGGCTGGTACTCATGAACTTGATATTGAGTTAGTTTCAGCAGCTGAACCATGGTGATGTCCATATATCCTGAACTTGTTCAGATCAGTGCTGTCAGTGAGATGAGGTGTCACAGTGAGGTGACCAACATTCCATCTGCAGAAAATGGGTGTGTGTTGGGGAGAAGAGGAGAGAGGAAAAGATAGAAGTTGGTTCAAAAGGAAAAGGTGGGGAAATAAGACCTAAAGCAAGACAGGTTCAGGAGGAAGCCTTTCCTTGGGCCATAGGCTGCAGCAGATGTCGGGAGAACTATGAATTGCATATCTTGTTTTAAATGATGCCGCATCCACCCTACAAACATCTGTATTTCCTTTGTCACCATTTCTTGTTATTTAAATAAAATGGGATATTTTAGTTGGAGATTGGTAATCCTGAGGGGTGAGTGGCAAAGGGACTATGCAGGGGAGATTGGGAATGACATTTGAACACCTGTCAAAGTGTCACAGGACAAATATCTATTTAAACTTCCTGGAGATTTCCTAAAGAAGTGGCCAGGTTATTACACTGTGCATCCTTCCCTGCCAGTGGAAGCTTGACCCTTGCCCAGATAAATCATTAATATTTGCTGTGTTTTGACAAATTCCATTAGCAGTCATTTCTTTAACTGTGGTTTTGAGAGGGGGGAGGCAGGAGGTGCAGCCTTCTAAAAAGTCTTAGGGTGTTCAGACACATTAATTTGTGGGTTCATTACAGAAGCATCTGTGTTTTTTTGAGACAGAGCCTCATTCTGTCACCCTGGGTAGAGTGCCCTGGCATCACCGCTCATAGCAACCTCAAACTCCTGGGCTCCAGTGATTCTCTGGTCTTAGCCTCCTGAGTAGCTGCGACTATAGGCGTCTGCTACCATGCCTGGCTAGTTATTCTAGTTTTAGTTTTAGTAGAGATGAGGTCTCACTCTTGCTCAGGCTGGTCTTGAGCTCTTGAGCTTAAGCAATCCACCTGCCAGGGCTTCCTAGACTGCTGGGATTACAGGTGATCCCGCGATGCCCAGCTAGAAGCATCTCTTGAGATGGAAGCACGAGGTGCCTCTCATTTGCAGGATGGCTACCTGCAGCTAGGTCTGAATTTCCCCTGTAAGACCTCTCTGAGGGAATAAGGCAGCAATAGCAAGTGACTTGAGCACATGGAGCATTTCTCAAAAGAAAATCCTTATTAGAAATCAAAAGGACAATTTAATTTAATTTAATCTTACTTCTTGGGTCAAAGAAAATAATAGCAATATATATTTTCCTTTTCACATGGTTTTTATAAAACTTTATCTCTGAAAGTTCAGTTGACTTCCAGCCCAGGGAAGGTGACTGTTTCAGGGTGGCAGAGGCAGAGGCAGAGAGTTTCTTTTGGATGTGGTTGCTGACACTTTCTGGAGCCTCTGTTTTATTAAAAGTGACAGCCAATAGCAGAAAATAGTCCCTGCATAAAAGGAGCAGAAGGCGATTCATGCCACAGCACTCACAGAAATGTAAGAGCAGTGAAATATTTAATACTCAGAAGCAAACGGGGAAGGATAGGAAATTCACTTTCAGGGAGAGCTGCCGGACTTTGGAGGGCTTGTTCTGTAATCCTATCTGCCCTGGCCGTGTTTGTGTAACTAATCCTCTCCATCTGCACAAACAGATCAAGGGACACACATCTTCGAGGTGTTTCTCTGGGAGGCGTTTTCTATCTCTGAGTTGAGGTGGCTGACTTTGGTACTAATTAATTCCACCTTAGAAGGCAGGATGGACGGTTAATGAACACAGTTTCCTTAGTGAATTTCAAAATGAATCTGCACAAAGTCACAGGGGGAAGCAAAGTGGAACTTTGAAGGTTTTTTAGCTTATTAAATTTTCCAGCCCTCTAATGATTGACCACATACCTGTCAGCAAGTTTAAAACCCAGGGAAATCAGGCAGATAGAGGTAACTGGGCTTTGTGGCGGCTCCCTGGAGAACCAGGGCATCCAGGGGACTGATGTGAATATTTTGTCTCACTTTGGATGGTGGAGGTGTTGGCAGGGTTAGGGGAGGCACGTGTCCTCCCTGGGCTGGATCTAGACGAGCAGTAATAGATTTTTCTTTGAGTAAACATAATATTCCTAAGCCCCTGCCACCACCATGCTCTAAAACGCATTTAATCTTTTACTTGTATGTAATGGCCATATTTAATTATAATTATTAATATGATCTATATATTGGGTATATAGGGTGAGGAACCTGCATCCAAGGAGCTCAACTATGCTTAGGAAATGGACACACAAAAATGCTAACAATAAAGTAGCATCACTATTAGAATAATTCACAGGTTTAGAAAGTGGTATAACCACGCCAGAGAACTGTTTACCGGTCCGTGATGATATAAAACACATATCTGCTTTGTGACCTAGTGGTTCCTCTTCTGGACATTTGACCAACAGAAATGAGTGCATACACCCCCTAAAAGGCATTTAAAAGAATGTTCATAGTAGCTTTATTCATTAATAGCCCTCAAATGGGGATAACTCCAGTGTTTATTCGCAGGAGAATAGAGAACGTAATTGTGGCATATTCATAAAATGGAATATTACACAAAAGTTTTACATGCTATGTGATTACATTTCCACAGAGCTTAAAAACAGGCACATTCATTTGTTGTGATAGATGTTCTAATAGTGGTTACCGTGGGTGCAGAAGCATTCACTGGCAGGGGGCATAACAGAGTCTGCTGAAACGCTGGAAATGTTTGATATCTTGAGCTGAGTGATGGGTACAGGTGTACACATGTAAAAATTAATAAAGTTATATTCTTAAGATTTGTGTCCTTTACAATATATAAGTTGAACCTCAATAAAGTAATTGTATACAATGATTATATTAAAAATAAAGTGGTAAAGAAAATAATACAGTAACACTGATGGGGGAACCATTTGATTTTTTTCCTGGAGGAATGAGATAAATACACAGGGAATATTTGGTTTGGGCCTTCTGGTCAAGGCTTCACGAATCTGGATGTGAGTCAGGAGGCAGTGCTTGTAGTCTAGACAGCTGGTCGAGGCCACAAATAGGACAGTGGGAACAGAGAGAGAGAAAGGTAAGGGCATTCAGAGGTTGAGTGAGGGTTTCAAGTGACTGGCTGGTTTCAAGTGTGTGTGTGGGAGCATAGGGGAGAAGTTGAGCTTAAAAACATTGGCTCTAAGTGTTCACCTTTGGGTGACTGGGTTATTGATATCATTGCTAATAGAGAAAGTTACAGTAAGACATTTGCAACCATCTTCTATCTGATGACCAGGTGGCTGGACTTGAGCAGCCCAAACCAGTATTTAGGTTAACAAACAGCATGTTGTCCGTGACTTGAATTCTGGTTCATTTTGTTCTATAAAGAGGGGCTCACAGGGCAGGTCCCTTAGGCTCACAGGGCAGGTCCCCCAGTCTCACAGGGCATGTCCCTGAGTGTCACAGGGCAGGTCCCTCAAGGTCACAGGGCAGGTCTCTCAGTCCCACAGGGCATGTCCCTCAGTCTCACAGGGCAGGTCCCTGAGTGTCACAGGGCAGGTCCCTCACTGCATCTGTGTGATGCACATTTTTTCCAGTGCCCTGAGAGAGGTTTTAAAATATTTGATCAGAATAATATTTATGTATTGGTGTAATTTGGCATATTCCACCTTTGAATGTCTTCTTTTTCAAACTCAGAGTTATTCTAAATTATTGTTAATTTTCTGAAGAAATGCCAACAGATATCTACAAGTTGTGGGTGTACTCTCGTACAGTGTTCAGGAGGCTAGGTGTAATAATAGCAGGTATGGGGCCTAGGTTGGCAGTTCTTATTATTGTTAAATTTGCTAGTGGTGCTGTGATTCATCTTAATAACTCACAATCATCTTATTGTAAATATTCGTTTTGAGTTCTCATAGTTGAATGCTATGGTGACTTAGGGTGATATCCACCCAGAGAAATTTTGGCCCACTCCCCAAAGCCTTTTGGAGAAAGGCAGCTTGTCCTGTGCTCAGGGACAGCTGCCTGACAAAAAGCTGTTATCTCCCTTTTGTTTAAAAGCTAATTAACATATTTTAAGCATGCATTCCTTTTCATTTCCACTGTGTTTTGTATTAAACTGACTGGATATTACCTGGCTGTCAGGGAGAATTACAGTGGGTTGTAGATTCTGTCTGCATTCTTCCCCCCAGCCCAGGTCTACAGACTGAATAAGCCATTTTATTTCCCGGGCTAGGGCACAGTGGCTGATGTGGTTCCTCCCATTGCATTTCCTGACCTGGGGGCAGGGTGAGAATGGCTGACAGAGAGCTTCCTGTTTCCTGTTTGCCTCTAGGAGAGCACAATTCTAAACGGCCCCATCTTTCTGCCTTTGGAAAGGCAATTGTCCTCTGCTCTAAATCAACCCTCATGGGAAGTCACCTGCAATTCTTTCCTTTGGAGTGCACAGCCTTCTCTAGATAAGACTGTTGTCAAGATTTCTTACTGTGCTGCTTGCTAGAGGAAAAAATAAAAATGGTCAAATTTACAGGTGAATTTTAGTTATTGTCATGGATATTTCAAGGAAGGGTTTCTGAAATTAAAATGTTAATCCATCTTTTGAATATTTCTATATTTTATTTACTTTGAGTGTGTGAAAGATTGTATCTTTAATATGAGAATCCTTACAATACATTTTTAACTTTCAGGTTTAAAAGTAAGAGAAATCATTTTTCCAGGTCAAGTGTTGTGAATTTGAACAGATTGGTTCTTATGACTCATAAAATCAATGAGGATTTTTAGTTAAGTCACTGATTTTGTGAAATTGTTAAGAAGGTCGTCAAGTTCGTATTTGGAGCCAGAAACGTAACTGAGATGTGACCCTTCGCCTGAGATTCCATACTCTCCATGCTTTGGCTCATTCTCTGTGGTCTTTGTTGATGCCCAAGGAATCCTCTGTCCTTCTGAAATTCATGGACTCATGGCCCTCTGAGCCTGCTTTACCTTTTCCCAACCATGGGGCAGTGATTCTCAAACTTTAGTGTGCATCAGAGTCAGGGAGGTGGCTTGTTATAATGCAGATTGTTGGATGTCAACAGAGTTTTCATTCAGTAGATCTGGGATGGTGCCTGGGAATTTTTAGTTCTAAGAAATTACCAGGAGATGCTGACGCAGCTGGTTCAGGGACCATATTTGAGGATCACTGCTTGACACTTTTTTAAAAACATCTTTGGTAGACAGAATAATGGCCCCTCAAATATGTCCACATCCCAATCCCTGATTAAGTCAAGGATCTTGAGACTGGGAGGTTATCCTGGGTTATCTGGGTGTGCTCGGTGTAATCACAAGGATCCTTGTAATTACAAGGGTAGCAAATGGATCAAAGGCAGGACAAGGAGCTATGAGGACAGTATCCAAGAGTGGAATGATGCATTTGGAAGATGAAGGAAAGGGCCACAAATTAAGGGATTTACATAACCTCTGGAGATGGAAAAGGCAGAGAAACAGATTCTCTCCTGTAGCCTCCAGAAAGAGCACAGATCTACCAGCACATTGATTTTAGCTCCAGATGACTAATCTCAGTTTCTGACCTCCAGAACTATAAGATCATGAATTTACCTTATTTTAAGCTGCTAAATTTGTGGTAGTTGGTTACAGCAACTCAAGGAAACAAAATCCTCTTACCCTATATTGTAGTCTACCTGAATTCTATCCATGTTAGCTCAAATTTTAATAGACGTCTACCTCAAACTGTATCTTTGCCACGTTTTTACTCAATGATCTAGTTAAAAATTTTCTATCCTCTCAGAGCATTTATTATCTCAACTAGTTACATAGATTCAAAGGATCTCTTTCATTTAGCAGTTGTTATATTGCAGACCCCAAGCTAAGGTTACAATGAAAAGCCATAATTTCTGCTCATAAAAAGTTCCTAATCTACCAGGGGAGGCAGATATTACAGGACAACCTAAATCATATATATCACATACATGAATATGTCAAAAATCTACATATAGTTTATGTGTGTGTCATAAATCATATATCTAATGTAACATATACTACCTTAGAATATGATCATTCATTTATGTGTTTTTTCTACATAGAGATTGTAAACTTCTGGTGGGCAGCGATAATTTCTAATATCACCCATTTCCTGAAGGTAGGAATGGGTCTTATTTTGAGATATGTTAATAGGTTTAAAAAAGCTTCTTGGTAGGAAAATTATACTTTTCTTACGTTAGAACCACATGAACTGTAATTTGTAAGTACAATTATTTAGTAAAGTCTCTTAAAAGTTTGAGTCCATAATGGAGGCCAGAAGAGAGATAAAGAGGAATCTTTTTCTTGGAACCAGCACCGACACTTCATTATGAAAACAGCATTGAGCAGAAGTTAAGAAGCCAAATTCTTGTTATGGAACAAATAATTCTTCTGCAAACTGAGTGAGGATAGTAGTTACATTATCACTCAGTTCTTTTCAGATTTAAAAATCCATGTGTCTGTAATCTCTGGGTTTCTCCCAACCCAAAGCACTTTGCCTTGCATGTGAGAGGGACTCTGTAAGCGAAATAACCCGAGTGCTACTTTGAAGTAGTAGGCGGTTTTATTCCACACATCACTAAAGTATAAGCATCTCTGTTTTTGGAACAAAATGGAGTTCTCAGATACAAAGTAAAGACTCAAACTGAAGATAAAAGTTGTTTATTTGAAAATGAATTTAAGTGGGTTAATGTACTGTATGAACTTACCATAAACGTAACTCCTTTTGTCCTCAAAATTCAGAAAAATTGTCCATGTCCTGGACACTATGAAACATCAGAGGGAGGCTATTAAGTAGCATAAAGTGTTGTGGATTTCTGGCAATCACTGGGTCAATTTGACAGATGGATGCTATGACACATTATAATTCAGTTCAGGGCAATTCTTAAAATAATCATCAGAATTTTTCTGAAGATTGCACAGCAATTCTTCAACTGACAGTAATAATGAATGATGTATAAAATTTAAAAATATAAGTCTTCGAAGGCATCTGTGAGTTAACAAGGCAAAGAGACACTGAGGGGTCAAAGTACTGGACAGAAGAGAAGCACAAAAATGAACCCAATCTCTGCTGCCATTTTCTCTCTCTAGGCATTGGGTGATTCACAAGTGAAATGTGAAAAAGCTGGACAGAAATGTGTGGCTGGGAATCTCAGAATCTAAGCATAATTTCTTCCAATGTTACATGGTTAAAGAACAACTTGGACTTTAAGACTCATCAAGAAGGAGGGGGTCTGGTCAACATTCCAGGCTTTCATTTGGACTCTGTGAAAGACTTCATTCTAAGAGTAAGGATGAAAACATGAATAGATCATCCTTACAAAATCAAAATCGTCTTTCATGCCAGCTCAACTCTTGACTGGATTAAGGTGATTTGTTTACTCTGAATACTTGTCAGAAGCAAAAATAAATCATCTCTGAAGTACTATAACATCACACAGAGCCTCAAGTTATCTACATAGCTTTTTATCTTCAATGTCTGACTGTAATAAAAATTTACCAGGTGTACCAGCAAATAAAACCAAAGAACAAAAACAAGAAAAAACAGACAATAACTACTGACCAATAAAATATTCTGATATTTGAGGTTGGCAGACACAGGCTTTAAAATAATGTGTTCAAGTGATTAGAAGCAAGGTAAAGAATTTCAACAGAGAATTGGACATGACAAAAGAAGGCTGAATAGTAATTTACAACTGAAAATTTCAAGAATTGAAATTAGGAACTCAACAGATGATTTAAAAGCACATTTTACAGAGTCAAAGAGAAGATTAAGATTCTGGAAGATGGATTAAAAAAAATATCCAGACTGAAGTGCCAGGAGAAGAAAGTATGGAAAATGTAATAGAGAATGTAAGAGACCCAGGGACACAATAAATAAAAAGATTCAACATGTATATGATTAAAGTGCCAGGAAGAGAATGAAAGATTAGAGTAGACACAATATTTAAATAGTGACTGAGAGTTTCCTGGAACTGATGGAAGATATCAAGCAACAGATACAAAAAGTGCTATGGACATCAAGCAGAGTAAGTATAAAGACTTAGTCTGGGGCTTATAGTATCAAATTAGTTACTTTGGCAGATAGATAATTCACCTAATGAAAATATTATGATTTCCAGAATATTTTCAATGAAGAGTGGCCACTGAAATGTAGGGAGAAGTTGTTGATTAGAATTTGTGGGAAACCTTCCTGCTTCTCATGACGGCTGAGTTTCAGCAGCTATATTAGTTCATTAGGCTACTGGGAAAGTTCATTTCACCCTTCAGTTTGCCTAGGTCACAGTACCCAAATAGTTGGTTAAACACTAGCTTAGATATTGCCATGAAGGTTATTATTTTTTTTAAAGATGAGATTAACGTTTAAATTGGGAGACTCTGAGTAAAGCAGGTTATCTTCTATAATGTGATTTGGCCTTATCTAATTATGTGGTTGAAAGTCCTTAGAGAATAGTGTCCTTGGAAGAAGAAAGAAATCTGCCTGCAGTCTGCCTTTGAACTCAAGTTGAATATCAGCTCTTGTCTGGGTCTCTAGCCTGCTGGTTTAACCTGCAGATTTTGGTCTTACTAGCTTCTAAAATCATATAAGCCAGTTACTTAAATGTATCAATCGCTGCCCACCTCCCCTCACATCCTATTGGTTATGTTTCTCTGGAGATTCTTGACTAATACAGCCATGAAAGTCATATGCAAAGGACAAAGGCTATAAGTGGAGCAGGAATTTATAAGGGACCGGGGTCTCTGCTTCATCGTCTCTGTGTACTTCCCCACCAGCTCTAGATTGCTTACAAAGGACGTGTTTTATATGGGAGACAAGTATGTCCTTGCAGGGTGGAAGTCCAAGCTGATTCTATTTTCTTTGCCTGTATTAGTCTCTATTTATAATAAAATGTATGGAGGGACACGGAACTCTGGGTTCTTTCCTATGGGTTATTCAGGTCAACTGAATCTTTCAGGTTCATCTGGCACTACCACATAAAGAGAAATTTCTCTTGATTGATATTAAACCCTCGGTACATGTGAAAAATCTATTTTGATCCACCTATATGAGAAATGAAGTTATTAACAAATACATATATTATAGACGGCAGTTTTAGAAGAATTATTTAAACACAATGACTCAGGTATTTATTTTTTAATTCTTTTGAAAGAGAAAAACCAAACTAGTTGAACATCATGAAATAAAACAAAGATAATTCTGACAAACCATGAAACAAAGAAAAGATTGATTAGAATTATTTGCTTTTTTCAGAGGTCACATTGGAATTAAACTGCCGTGTGCTGGATTGTATTGTCTCTATACAATCAAAGGGCGTTACTGAATATCCCGTTTCTTCTTCCATTTCTCCTATCTTCCTATTGGGTCTAAATTCTTAATTTTTCATTTATGACAGTGTTTTATTGCTTTCAAGGGAAAAAATACTTGCTTTTCTTTTAATGACAATTTTTCATGAAGTTTTCTTTTTCGTGAAATTTTTTGGGAAGAATTTATGGATGTTCTTGTGGGCAAGTTTTATCTGAATTCCCACAGAAAATTCCACTACATGAATTGATGTGAATGAATCATCGGCCCATGATAAATCATGTTGATCTTTAGCAAAACTCAAAGATAGAGGAGATGCTCTGTGTCTGATGATAAATGCAGGATTTAAGCTGGTCTTTATCAGACGCATCACAGCCATGAGTGGCATTGTTGGAAAAGAGTTGGTGATACTTTTAAAAAAGACCAATAGTAATTCTTTTTCCCCATAGGTTGACTGTAAAACTTTTAAAACATTTCTTTGAAAGCAACAAGTTTTCTGAACGTGGAAACCAATTAATTTTGTGTGCCATAATCTTGGGAATTAAGTGGATTATCCACATTGTAAAACCATCCCCCCAAACAGTGTGATGGCCAGGAATGGAAAAAGACTATGAAAATCAAATACCAATCTGAAATTTTGTTTTTCTGTTGTATCTCCATTTTGATCTATTCATCATAACTTTTGTTTTCTGTCCTTTTGTCTGTAATAACTATCGCTCAGGCTAAGTGTAGCTGGTCGAGGGGGATTCCCCCTCTCACACTGACTTCATGGTGTATTTCTCACTTTTGTCTGTATCATATCTGCAACTTTCAACTCTTTCCATGTGACATCAACCAAGTAGTCTCCAACCGCCTTCAGAGATTTCTCTCACAATGTCTGGTAGTGTTATCCTGAAGAAAAGAGATTTGATAGCTTGAAAATCCAACATGGAACCATATGGAACAGTTAGCAGATAACTCCAGTTCGTCTGTGATAACTTTCTCCATGTTTTCCTTCAATTCTCTACCTTTTATTTTCTTTGCTTAATTAACACCCTTTTTTCTTAACATTTTAAACTAAATTCTGTATTTTGGAGTAATTGTGGATTCACATGCAGTTGTAAGAAATAATATAGAGTGATTCTGTGTCTGCTTTACCCAGTTGTTCCCAGTGTGTAACATCTTGAAACCTATAGTGTGATTATTGGGATATCAACGCTGATGTAATCAAGGCACAGAAGATTTCCATGAGGGTCCCTCATAGTGCCCCTTTGGAGCCATAACTCCTTCCCTCCTGCCCTAGTCCCTCCTTAGTCCCTGGTAGCCACTAATCTGTTGAATATTTTAATAATTTTGTCATTTTGAGAACATTTCCATTTATATGTATGAATGGAACCGTATATTGTGTACACTTTAGGGATTAGCTTCTTCCACTGATCATAATTTTCTGCAGTGGAACATCTTTTCCTTTACTTATTGCCATCTGTGTATCTTTTTCTTTTCTTTTTTTTTTTTTTTTTTGAGGCAGAGCCTCAAGCTGTCACCCTGAATAGAGTGCTGTGGCATCACAGCTCACAGCAACCTCCAATTCTCCAATTCCTGGGCTCAAGGGAGTCTCCTGCCTCCACCTCCCAAGTAACTGGGACTACAGGCACCCGCCACAACACCTGGCCATTTTTTGGTTGGCAGCTGTCATTGTTTGGCGGGCCTGGGCTGGATTTGAACCCGCCAGCTCAGGTGTACGTGGCTGGCGCCTTAGCCTGTTGAGCCACAGGCGCCAAGCCTGTGTATCTTTTTCAATGATATCTTGAATAGCTTTTTTTTTAACAGCTGAAGTTTGAGAATTATTTATGTGTTCTATTAATAGACTCTATTAATAGTCCTTTTTTTGAATTTGTTTTTCAAAAATTTCTTTTTCCTGGTCTGTAGCTTCCCTTTTCATAGCACAAAAGTATTTTAATTTTAATGAAGTGATTTTTGTTTTATAGCTCCTGCTTTTGGTGTTAAATCTAAGCACACTTTTGAGAGGTGCTGACCATAATCTTGAAGGACATGATCTTGAATGGGATAATACTGAAAGTTGAAATACCTAATAACCAAAATCCCTAAAGTTTAAATCCCCCAAATGACAACTCATGTAATTTTTGGTTCTATGCAGGATAGTTGCAACATGTTAGATGGGATTATGACTTTATTTTTGTCTTTATTTGGAAATTAAATATGGTTCAATGAGATGCATTTGGGATATTGACAAAAGGTGGATATGTGATCTTAATTTTTGGTGTCAACTTGACTGGATTAAGGAATAGCTAGAAACCTAATAAAGCATTATTTTGGGTGTGTTTTTGAGGGTGTTTCCTATGGAGTCTAGTGTGTGAATCTGAGTGGACGAGGGAGGAAGATTGCCCTCACTGTTGGCCAGCACCATTTAATTGGCCAGAGGCCTGGGGGAGAATAAATACAGAAGGCAATTGGTCTCTATCTGACAGCTGGACAGACTTTTCTTCTGTTTTTGATTGGTCTTGCCAAGAGACTTGAAGGTTGTTTATGATGGTATTTCAGATGACTGCAATTATATACACTATTTCTTTATAAATGTGGTCTGTCTGCTCGTAATTGTTATACCTGTGTAACTGTTATGAGTATTATTGAGTGTTTATGTTTACAAAAATATGTTTGTTATTATTGCCATTTTTATTGTGTAAAGTGGTATTCTGTCACATTTTTATATGTTGGTTAAATAAATCCCCCTTCAAAAAATGTAAATAAGTGTCTTTTAATGAAGTTTTATATTTTAAAGTCTTTATTTATTCATTTTTAAAAAAAGAGGTGGGGTCTTACTTTGTTGTCCAGGCTGTAGGGCAGTGGAGCAATCATAGCGCCCTATAACCTTGAACCCTTGGGCTTAAGCAATCCTCCTGCCTCAGCCTCCCAAGTAGCTGGGACTACAAGCAAACACCACCAGTCTGGTTAATTTTTCTATTTTTAGTGGAGATAGGGTCTCACTCTTTCTCAGGTTGGTCTCCACCTCATGAGCTCAAGTGATCCTCCTACCTTGGCCTCCCAGAGTGCTGGGATTACAGGCATGAGCCACTGTGCCCATCCTAAGTTCTTTTATGTGCTGCTGAATTCTATTTAATAATATTTTCTTGAGAATTTTTGCATTTATTCATGAAGGACATTGGACATTAGCTTTCTTATAATGTACTTTTTCTCATTTTGATATCAGCTATCAGAGCTTTATAAAATCAATTGGGAAGAATTCCCTTCTTTTCTTTTGCTGGAAGAAATTGTGTAGAATTGGTAATTCTTCTTCAAATGTTTGGTAGAATTCTCCAGTGAAATATTTGGGCATGGACATTTCTTTGCTGGAAATTCTATAATTGTGAACTCAATTTCCTTAAATATATAGCTATACAAATTATCTCTCCATATTGTGTCAATTGTTGTTTACGTTTTTCGATCAATCAGTCCATTTTGTCTAAGTTGTTAAGCATATGTGGAGTTTTTTGCAGTATTCTCTTATTATCCCTTTGGAATCTGGAGTGTCCCTAGTGGCACCACTTCTTTATGATTTCTGATACTTACATTGGCAAGTCATGTCTTCTTTTTTTCTTTACCATTCTTACTAGACATTTATTAATATCATCAATCATTTTAAAGCAGTGGTTCTCAACCTTCTTAATGCCACAACCCTTTAATACAATCCAAAGGGGTTGTGACCCACAGGTTGAGAACTGCTGTTTTAAAGGAACAGCTCTTTGTTTTGCTGATTTTCTCTCTAGTTTTTCTGTTTTCAATTTCACTGATTTCCACTCATATTTTTATTTTTTCTTTCTTCTTACTCTGGATTTATTTTTGGCTCTACTTTTTCTAGTTTTTTGAGATGAAAGCTTAGATTATTGATATGAGACACATTTCCTTTTTTCCAATATATGCATTTAGTGCTGTAAATTTCTCTCTTTGCACTGCTTTAGTTTTGTCTCACAATTTTTAATATGCTGTGTTGTCCTTTCCATTCAGTCCAATTTTGATTTCTCCCAATACACTCTGTTCGATCCATAAATTATTTAGACGTGTGTTATTTAGTTTCTAAGTATTTGTACATTTTCCTATTATCTTTAATATTTTTTGTATTTCACTTTATTCTATGTGGCAGGAGAATATACACTGTATGATTGCATTTCTTTTAATTTGTTGAGTTGTTTTAATGGTCCAAGATATGGTCTATCTTGGTAATGTTTTGTGGGCATTTGTTAAGAATGCGTCTTCTGCTACTGTTAGGTAGAGTGTTTTGTAAATGTTAAATACATCTTTTTGGCTGATAGTATTGTGAATTTCTTCTATATCCTTGCTGGTTTTCTAAGTAGTTGTTGTATCTATTGCTGAGAGGGGATGTGAATTCTCCAACTGTAATTGTGGATTTGTCTATTGCTCCTTTCATTTTTATCAGGTATTGCTTCATACATTTGGCAGCTTTATTTATTTTGTTCATACGTATTCAGGATTGCTTTGCCTTCTTGGTGGATTAACCATTCTATCATTATACAGTTCCTCTCTGTGTTCCCAAGTTTATTTTATCTGATATTGATATAGGCATGCCTGCTTTCCTTTGCATGATGTATCTTTTCTTATCCTTTTACTTTCAACCTGCCCATATCATTACATTTGAAGTGAATTTCTGGTCAACAGCATATAGTTGGATCATGTTTGTTAATCCACCCTGCTGATCACATTTCATTGGTGTATTTAGGCCATTCACATTTAATGTAACTATTTATCTGATGGGGCTCTGTCTTCCATTTTAGTTTTTGTTTTCTGTGTGTATTCTTTTCCTTTTTTAAATTTTATTTTATTTTTTTATATTTTATTGTTGGGGATTTATTGAGGGTGTAAGAAACCAGTTTACACTGATTGCATTTGTTACGTAAAGTTCCTCTTACAATCAAAAAAAAACTAACCCCATGACAGATTATCTGTGTGATTTCTATATTTTTGCTTTTCTGCTTTTTTCCACTTGTCTTTCTGTGGGTTACTTTTAAAATTTATTTTTAAATTTCTTTTTTATCTATCTGTAATGTTTTAAAGTGTATCTATTTGTATAAATTTTTCAGTGGTCGGTCTAGGTATTACATTATATATGCATGACTTTTAAACTCTACTAATATTATGATTTTACCAGTTCCAGTATAGAAACCTTATATTCCTTTATGTCCCTTTACTCATTCGCATTTTTAATTGTCTCAAATATTTTCTTTATGTATATTTAGAACCACATCAAGTCATTTAATATTTTTTTGCATCAACAAACACAATTTAGAAAGCTGAAGAGAAAAGAAAGGCCTATTGTATTTACCCATGTTTTTCCTTATCATGTTCTTTATTCCTTTCTTTCTTTTTTTTTTAAAGACAGAGTCTCACTTTGTCCCCCTCTGCAGAGTGCCGTGGTGTCACAGGTCACAGCAACCTCCAACTTTTGGGCTTAGGTGATTCTCTTGCCTCAGACTCCCAAGTAGCTGGGACCACAGGCACCCGCCACAATGCCTGGCTATTTTTTTGTTGCAGTTTGGGTGGGGCTGGGTTTGAACTCACCATCCTCTGTATATGGGGCCAGCACCCTACTCACTGAGCCACAGGTGTTGCCCTCTTTATTCCTTTCTGATGTTCCAAGATTTTTTTTTCTTTTGTTGTTTCCTTTCTGTTTGGCAGAACTACCCTTATCTTATCTTTTAGAATTGGTCTGCTGGTGACAAATTCTTTTAGTATTCTGTAAACTGAGAATATCTCTATTTCTTTTCCATTCCTTAGAATATTTTTTTCTGAGCATCTACTTCTGAGTTGACTGCTCTTTTTTTTTCAGTACATGAAAAATATTGTGCCAGCTCGGCACCTGTGGCTTAGCGGGCTAAGGTGCCAGCCACGTACACCTGAGCTGGCAGGTTCGAATCCAGCCCCGGTCCGCCAAACAACAATGACGGCTGCAACCAAAAAATGGCCGGGCGTTGTGGCGGACACCTGTAGTCCCAGCTACTTGGGAGGCGGAGGCAGGAGACTCACTTGAGCCCAGGAATTGGAGGTTGCTGTGAGCTGTGATGCCACGGCTCTCTATCCAGGGTGACAGCTTGAGGCTCTGTCTCAAAAAAAAAAAAAAAGAAAAATATTGTGCCGATTACTTTTGGCACCCATAGTTTCTGATAAGAAATCCATAGTCAATCTAATTGTTTTTTTGTTATGGGTATGGGTTTTCTCTGGCTACTTAAAAAAATTTTTTTTGTCTTTAGTTTTCAACATGGAATTCTCAGACTTTTTTGATTGTGTTATGATACCCTGGATCTTATTTAAACTTTCTGTTTAAGCTGGATTTTTCTGACATAGCTCCAGAGGGGGAAGGAGGAGTACTGTTTTTTTATTGGCAGGTAGAGATTGAGGTCTAGATTTCCCACTTGTCCTCTTAATGAGGCTTCTCATTATTACTAGGTGGGGTAGAAGTTTTGCCTTCCTATCTGGTCTCCATTGACAGTGAAGTGAAATTGGCTCTTTGCTGTTTGATGGTGGTTGAAGTCCTTACTCTTTCCTAGGTATCCTCTGAGATACCATGCACCAGGGAGGGAGGATTTTCTTATTACTGTTGAGTTGGGGTAGAAATCCAAGTTCCCAGATGTTCTCCACTGACACTGCAGGGCTGGGAGCTTGTTCCAATTGGTGGAGATAAAAATTCTGGTTTCCTACTTGGCTTCTTGTGTTACCATCCTGGAGAGGTGTTGGGTTACTTTCTTAGCCCATTTGTGCAGCTATAACAAAATACTATGACCTAGTTAGTTTATGAAGAATAGAAATCACAGTTCTGGAGGCTAGAAGTCCAAGACCAAGGCACTGACAGGTTTGGTGGCTTGTGAGGCCCAGTCTGTACTTATAAGATGGCACCTTATTGGTACATTTCTGTAGGGGACAAAAACTGTGTCCTCACAATGTGGTAAAGTAGGAAGGCAAAGGGATACCATCCAGTTCTCTTCAGCTGTTTTACAGGGAAGCAGAACCCTCATGTCCTAATCACCTCTTATGTTCCCACCTCTTAATACTGTTTCATTGGGAGTTAAGTTTCAACATGAATTTTAGAGGAGTCACAAACATTCAAACCTTAGCAACCACTTTGTTATAGTTTCCTTAGAGTAAAGTCTCAGTCTCCTCTCAACCTTTGCTGATTTGGGTGGGAGTGGGGCCACAGTGTTTGTGCTGTTTGGTAGGAATAGAATGGTTATTGTCTAAGATTTTCTGCCTTGCTAGGTTGCCCCTTTTCTGACCCTTTGGTTATGGAGAACAGGCTTTTGTTGAATTTTTTTTTAAACCTGAACTCATTGACATTTCAAAGTTGTTCAATTCTTTAGCTCTGAGTCTGAGATATATAAGGCAACTTATAGCCAACTCCTTCCTGGGATTCTGAGGTCCCCTAGCCAGTCTCTCTTTTTCCCACCACCTTTCAGAGTCTTGCTATGTGTGTTTTATGCATAATGTCTACAGTTGTTAGTTGTGGTTAGTTGGAGGAATAGGGAAGGGTTATCTACCCCATCTTCCCAGATCGTACAGTTTATATTCATGTGTGGATAATGCCTTTGGATTTTATTCTTGGAGCATAGGTCAAGTTTAACCTTATCCTTTGTTATATTGAGGGACAACATGTAGAAGCATAAGATGTGAAAGGAGAAAATACTTGAACTCTTTTTCTGTCCTTTATTATGATAGTCTTTCACTCCTGTCCGGATGGGTGTTCAGGAAGTAATTATAGGGAGTGAACAAGTCGTAGAACTTAAAGCAGGGAGTGCCTATTCTAGGGCAGATCCGTCAGATCTAAGACTTCCCCTGCACCTCTGTCAGCTGGCTGCTGCCATTAGGACCGCCCCAATTAGCACCCTTCATGAGTGGGGAAAGAAGGAGTAGAGGGTCGCCTTGACTCCCTCTCCCTCTTTTCTTCCTTTGCTTCTTCCCTTTCTTTCTTCCCTTGCTTCAAAATGATCTAAAATCTGTCAAAAAGGGAAAGTATCATCTTTTCCTGATAAAGCTAATGAAAATACCGTTTGGCTTGATAGTACTCATATACATGTGTCAACAGGCAATTGGATTGTGCTCATTCAAGGCTTCACATTAACTATGGTGAGTTTCATACTGCAGGACTTCTCACTTTTTGGTTGTCCTTTCTCATCCTGACGTGAAAATCATGTTGAAGGGGAAATTTTTTGTGCATTATAATGAGTATAACTTGCATCCTAAGGGCCTTGAAATTCAGTTTACCACACTAAATACAAAAGACAGCAGTCTAAACATAGATTTTACCATAGTCAAGCTCTTCCTGGGAAGGCTGAAAAAAAAAAAAACCTGGGGAATTGTCACACTTCCCATTGTTATTCACAGGCTTGTTTGGGATCCCATGTGGCAGCTGCCAGAGTGCTGACATTTCGGCAGAGGGGAAGTAGGGCAAAAGTTGGAAGTCTCTGGATCTGAGGAGCACTCTCCAATTCACTGTAGTCCTGGGGTCTCTTGAAAAATGTGGTAATGTTGTAGAATATGGACACATAATTTCTTTAGCAAAATAAATCAATTAGATAACAGGATTCATGAACACTACAGATACCACCAAGTCCTATGAGTTACTTTAGACTCAGCTTATTGAAAGGCTTGCCATTCAAGTCAATAAATAGTTATTGAAACATGACTGTGTGTCTGGCGCTCTACTACGGACAGTTGGGAAAACAAAGATGAACAAACCCAAATTTTCTCTTGAAGGGGTTAATGTAGAGGGAAACAAAAGTTTACACAAATAACTCCGTGTTAGGCTTCATGAAGGAGTTACCATTTTACCATTGTTTAGTGCTTACAAGCAGCAGAGATGGACTCTGGCTAATCAGAGAGGAAAATAACATTAGGGGGAATCTATCAGGGATCATGGAGGTAGTTCTTGAGTTGATGTAAAAAGCATCCTCTAAGGAAACAGGTGTTACGGACTGATGTATTAGGGACAATTAGGGACAGGTGGTGATATTTTATTCAGAGAATGGCTGATAAGGATGAGTTAATTCCTATACTATGGGGTTGGATCACATCTCTCTAGGTGTGAATTTCAGGGGGAGAGGGCCTGTGACCCCTGACCTGGGCTGCATATTCGCCTCCTGGGCAGTGCAATGCCAGGGACCATTCCTTAAAGGAATAGCACAATTTCCAAAGGCCAATGCTGGGCTGTTCAGACCAGACGGGTGGAAAAATAGCTGAGCAGAGATACAGAGGTAGAGAAGTAAGAAGGGTGTTTGAGTTCGGCAAAGAGTCTGTTGTGCATAAGGTGGAGGAGGGCGGAGCTGGGAGGGATCAGGAGGAAGTGGCAGGCTAGACATGGGCCACAGAAGGCCTTAGCACTATGTCTAAAGTTTGTGATTGAGTCGATGGCTGGGAGAAGCAGGTCTGGAAAGATCTGTGCTTTAAGATTAGCTCTCTGGAAAAAGACTTTAGCTTTTTTCCCTAAGCAAAAAAGAGATATTTGCTTAGGAGAAAATGTGGAGAGGAGGCTGATAATGATATTATGCTTTACTTACTGTTAAACATTGATGAACACTTTTGCCCGTTTTATACCTAGGAGAGAGGATGAGGCACGCAATAGTCTCCCTTTTATCAGATACAGTGCCAGAGGCTTGAGATGTAAGACGTGTCCTGGACCCTGTGACCAGTAAGAAAGAGCCCTGATCACCCAGGTCATCTTCCTGGGGGCTCTTTGTAACACGTGAGACGCTGCAGCCAGATTCCGCTGACTTTGCTCTGCAGCACCACAGGCTGCGACCCATTTCTTCCCCACCGGCATGATTTTGTTTTGAGGTTGTGCCCTTGAGTAAATAGCCCCAGTACATCTTAATCTTGGCTTGTGCCTGACGTGCTTATGTGGCTTGAATAGAGTTTTTCTTTTTCCCCCGAGAGCGGATTTTCCAAAGGAGTTTAAAACATAATCTGTGATGGAGATTGAACACGTGCTCAGCAGCTAAGTGAAAGGATACTCATAGAGCAGGGGAAGCAGAGCAGAGAGGTGCTAGGAATGTTGAGCTGTGGAGCAGGGTTGCCTGGGTTAAAAGCCTTCGCTCTGCCCCTTACTAGCTTCATGACCTTGGGCAAGCTACTTGACTCTGAATCTGTTCCTTTATGGGTAAGTGAAGTTAGTAACAGATCCACCGTCACAGAATCATTGTGAGGATTCAATGTGATAATGTAGACGGCCACCTTAGGAGAGTACCTGGCATATTGTAAATGCTTAATGATGCTGCTATTTTACTTATTGTTATTTATCTTACCAAAAATATGGAGGGAGAAGCATTCCAAATAGGTCTGTGACATTTGAGCTTCAGTGCCATCTGGTGGCCAGGACATTTCAGAAGGTGCTATAAAGCCTGCTGTTGCACCAGTAGGTGAGGCAAGGCCCCCCTATTCAGTAGCTGAATGAAACGCTGAGTTCAAAGGTGAGTTCTGGGCCTGCAGGGGGACCGGGAATATCCTGTGACCTCATTACCGCCTGAGCTGCATAAAGAGAGTAACTTTGCCTCTAAGGACAGAAGAGAAAGCTGGCCTCTGGGGACTCCAGCAGCTTCTCCCCCTTGGATGGGCCACACAGGGAACTCTGAGTTTGCAGCAGGTGTAGCCACCACTTGGAGCAGGATAATCTATAAACTGATTTGCCAGTGTAGTGATTAGGATGGGATGGTGGTGGTCACGTGGTTTGTGAGTCATTAGCTGTCGGACTTCAGCAAGTCACTTAAACTCTGTGGAGCGTGCATGCTGAGCACAGGGCTAGGTGCATAGGGGTGCTCAGTAAACCTTAGCCCTACTTACTTTTTCACTCATGCAGTAGATTCTCATGTTAAAGAGGGGCCTTTCATTCATTCATACATACATTCATTCAGTCATTCAGTTGCTATCTGTGGAGAACAGTGTGTGCCTGGAGCAGAGCAGGAGGAAGCCTGTGTGAGACGGGCCAGGCCTCTCCTGGTTGTGATGGACACTAAACCGGCAATTCCCAGGGGAGCCACTGAGCAGGTCCTAGACAGAAGGCTTTCTGTGGAGCATCATTTACATTTAAACATCACAGATTTGTGCAACTTTACATGACAATTTTAAAGCTGATGGGAGTTAAGTTTTTTGTTCTTAAAAAATATCAGTGCATTGCAGTGGTTTTCAGGAGATGAAGGTACAGTGCCTTAAAGAAGGGGAGCCCTTTTCTAATTTGCCCAGAAGCTCTGTGTGAGCTGGTGATAAGCCTGGAGAATACAGTAAAGTGTACTTGGATCATTCAGTGTAAGAGTTCTGGAGGCTCAGGTGACCACTTTCACTTTTTGAGGGACTAATGGGCATAATATTTATTTTTTACATATATATCAAACTGATCTAATCAATTTCCTCCTCCAACTTTTCTCCACGTTGGCCATATGTTCTAGAACATTTTCTCACTTCCTTCCACAGGAATCCAGCAAGCTCCCACCCACAGCCCAATTTTCTTCAGAAAATTCCCCTGTAGTGTGTATGGAAGATGGGGTAATTCTCCTAGGTCCAACCTAAGTCCTAAGCAGAGACTTTCATGAAGGGCTTGATGAGGGATTCAGGGAGGGAGAAGGTAGCTGTGGACGCTTGGGGAACATGTGCTCAGTTCAATCAGATAGTAAACAAAAAAATGTGACATACAGCAATGTAACACTATATACATGAAATATTCTGCATTATCCTGAATTACAGCAAATGTGTTTTACTTCATGGTATAAACAATAAGAAAGTAAAGCTCAACAAATTATTCCTGGCTGCTGATCCTACCCAGAAAGTGACTCCTTAGGGACCCCTGGGGATGTGGCCACACGGAGAAACACCCTGAAATCTAGTCGAGACAGTGAGGTAAGATTTTTCCATGTATCAATGTGGAACATAGGTGCAAAGAAAAGAGGTTAAAAAAAACCCCTAAAGTCTGGAAAATGTTTGTTTGACTGTTTCAAATATCTGCTAGATGGACACGGCTTGGGGATTCCCAAATAACAGCGGTAATTATGCTGGTGATGGCACTGATTTTGTGCCAGGCTCCGTGCTAGGGACATGTCTCTCCGAATCTCGCTGTGCTAGGGACATGTCTCTCCGAATCTCGTGCCCTCCTCCCTGTATGAAGGGACAGGTAGAGAAAGTTGGGTTGCTACTGTTGCTGCTTCAGCAAACCTGGGGGTAACATTTCTGGGGTCAATTGACTTTTCATTCTGATGCTGTTTTTTAAGCTTCCTGAATAGCAAATACCTTACTTGATCCTACTTGGCAGCCTATGGACCCTAGAGGATAATTAAAAGGTTAATTTTATAACAGTTAATATTAGAGTGGATCTTCAGGGTCAGGGTGTGTTACCCAAATCCCGCTCCTTTTCTACTTCCTTTCCAGCCTGCATTGTCAAGGGGTTCTGCAAAAGGGAACTTTGCACACTGTTGGGAGGGAAAGAAGAGAATATTCCCTACATAGTTGCTTTGTGACTTAAAAAAATTTTGGCTTAAAAAGTGTGTTCTGGTTTATTGCTACTGTTCACGTTTTGCTTAAAAAGTTGCTATTATTGAATATGTTTCTGATGGATCCTCGACAAAGATGGAATAATTTTCAGAATTTCTTTTTAGGCAGTTAAGTTAGGGAAGAAATAGGGACACGATTAGAATAAAACCATGTAAGTGTTGGCTCTTAGCTTCATTTTCCAAAGCATAACAAGTGTCTGAAATCTCACTCCCATCTAGGTTCTGCTTGATGCCATGATATGTCTGTCTTGAAACTGCAACTCTTGTTTCTCGATTCTGTGATTGATCATCTATTTATTCTATGAAGGCTGGAGTTTTCAAGGACTCTTCAAAGCTGCAAAGGTCTTAAATCTATTTTGGTGTGTTTGGGGGTGTTAGGTGTGTTCCTACTTCTTCTGATGGCTCCCACAGGAAGCATGAGGCGTAATCAGACTGTAAAACCCCCACCAGAGAGGACATTGTAATTTCAACTACAGACCAAGCAGATAACAGATGGCTATTTACTAGTCAGAAAGATAAGGGAATGAGTTTAATTCTCATTAAAAGCTTCATGGTTTAAGTCTTTAAAAAAAAGCCCTGGGTCTCTTTGCTTATTAAGTTACATAAACAGGGTGAAGTGCCATGGGGGAGAATGGAAACTCTTGGTGTGACCTATAATTAGAAAATTTCCACAGAGAGAATAAAAGCAGAGACTGGATACCACTTCCTGACCCCACTCACCCATAGAGGCTCCACTGCTGGGGAGGTGGGGTGGGGGGTGGGGGTGGAGACAGATAAGAAAACACCAAGGACAGGGAACCTGAGCCAGGCTGCTTGTCTGCCCTGATGGTGATTCAGGCTGGAAGGCTGGATTGAACATGCCTTTATAGTCTAAATTATCTTGAAGACACCTCAAGAAGGAGTAGCATTGCTTCCCCCAAACTGCAATTAACCAAATAACATGATGGTATTTCGTGATGTCCCTCTAAAAGAACCTTCTATCCTGTGGTTCTTAATGAAATAGGCAGATATAGACAACTAATTACAATAGGAAAAAGGGTCTGGGTTGCTATATTGGCTCTCATCCATTAATGCTGGCAATTTGGGCAAGTTGCTTCACTCCCCAGGGTCCTTGGTCGCGCTGCAGGGTGAAGGTGGTGAGGGCTGCCCACCTTCTGGGTTTGTCAAGATCCAATGTAAGGATGCACGCGAAAATACTCATGAAGCTGCAAAGGTCCAGATAAATGCTGGCTGTTGTTATTCCTTGTATGTTGAACACATCTTTGTATAATGTTTTATGCTCTTCCCTACTTAAAATCACATCAGGAATCTGAAATAGACTACGGTCTTTCTTGTAGAGGTCACCACCACTTCTGCTCTGGCTCACGGACGCTCTGTGCACTGAGCTGTCCCCCAACCCTGCTCCCCCACCCCCACCCTTCCCCCAGGTTTCCCAAGCCAAACACGATGATCCTCAGGCGGGGAAGGCTGCAGGGTGACTCCTGGTGTCAGGCTGGGAGTCAGAATCCTGCTCTGCTACTTACTTGTATGTGTCTTTAGGAAACTAAGTTTACTCTTACGAGTCTCCATTTCTTCGTGTGTGTATTCTGCCCTCCTATACACCCCCAGGTACCTAAAATGGGAAATGGCTATTGACCCTGATGGTTTATAGGTGGCTCCATGAGTCAGTATGTTGGCGAACTGTTTGAGGATAGGAATTTTCTCCCAAGCATGTGGCAGAGGGGTTTGCATATAGTATGTGCTCAATTAATGTCAATTTAATAAAAAATATGTTTTGGTTTGGATTTTGGTTCCATTTCCCCAGGACCTTTTCCCCCTTCAGAAAGGATGCACTGATCAACTGAATGGCTTTGGCCTCTTGGGGGCTTGTCCTTCCCCCGTAGAAGAAGTTAGACTAGTAGGTCTCTCATATTTCCTCCCTCTGATACAGAATGACTCTTTTCAAAAATCAAATCTGCCCTCAGAGAAGGCTGTTCTGCCTCTCTTGAGTAGGCTGTAGCTTTAGAGCTTGGTTTAAAAGCAGTTGTTGTAAAAAAAAAAAAAAAAGCCCTTGAAATTTCAACTAGTTCCAACATTTACATGAAAAATGCCCTCTTTCACCCTGGAGGGTCCCCGTTTCTCCACCCAGTTGGTATAAATGCCCTCTTTCCACTGTCAAATGTATCCTGGTTTAGAAGAGGAATTTAATTATATGGTCACCCAGCTATGAGTGACAAGGGAACCCAGGTGCCTGGCCAGTGATCATCACCTGGGCCTTCAGCAGAAAGTGGGGCACGGCCTTCCTCCCTCCGCAGTGGCCGGGCAGCTGCCCTGGAATGTGCTGTTGGGTTACAAGGTCCCAAAGAAGGGCCAAGCATCTCACATGAGGAACAACATCGGAAACACAGGGCGCTTAGGCTAGAGACAGCTCAGCAGGGACATGGTAGCTAACTTTAAATGTTTTAAAAGCTACTAAGACTCTTGCAAGTAGCACTAGAAGACCACAGCAGGGGCCGCAGATAGGGAGTGTCAGACTAATCATGGCCTGTCCATGCAGGGGCATCGTATCAATCCAGAATATGAGATTATGTTCAAAATACAATATTAAATGAAAAGCCTTCTTGTCAGAAGATCACAGAAAGTCTGATCCCACTTACATAAAAATGCAGACCTGGAAGGTTTTATGTACAAGTAGAAAATGGCTGTTGAAGGGCTCATCCCTAGAGAGCAGAATTGAGTGGGGTCTAATGAGAGAAACTTAACTTTCTACTTTATAAACTTTTATAATACTTTACAAACTGCTGTGTTAGTCATGAAAAAACTTTTATTTAAAGAATAAGTGGGAGAAAGTTATAATGAGAGAAAGTAACATATAATGTGAAGAAGAGAATTAGAACCAGAACATAAATGCTTTGGAAGTGGTGCTGAGAGATCTCTCCTCTGGAGGAAGCTGTCACTGCTGTCAGGACACACGTATGTTTGATGGGGCTTGGGTGACTGGTCTGGAAGGCTTCTGTCACCCCTGTGATCCCACTGCACTTTGAGATTCCGAGATAAAATGAAAATACTGTAGAACTTCCATAGTTGACTACCTCCCTACATTGACCACCTCCTTGAGTTGACCTAATTCTCACATACCAGCCGTGCACATGTCTGTATCAGTACAGGAGGCCCAGTTCCTTATGTTGGAACTACACCTCTGTATGTTGGCCAGTTTGTTACAATTCCTTGGGCGGTCAACTTATACAAGTTCTACTGAATTTAATGGTACTGCTTATGTCCATTTTAAACCATAATCCTGGGGCTCAATGCAAAAATTAGGCTATCACTGTGATTCTCGGTTTTAAGATATTAAATGTTGTTGTTATTAGTTAGCAATGGCATAGTAATATAATATTATCATGGGTTATTTCCTGAGTGGCTAAGGGCTGTGTAATCCTTACCCAAAAGTCTTGGGACTAGAAGTGTTTTGGAATTTGGACTTTTTGGAGTTGGAATATTTGTTTCATATTTACAGTTGAGCATCCCAAATCTGAAAATCCCCAATTTGAGCATCATCTTTCTGAAGCTTAAAAAATTTCAGATTCCAGAACATTTTGGATTTGGGGTTTTTGAAGTTAGAATGCTCAACCTGAGGCACATTGCAGACCTCACGCTTTCCACACGCAGTTCCATTTAATTTTCACGACAGTACATAGTAGTATATTATTACTGCTTCCATTTTACAGATAAGAAAAGTGAGGCAAAGAGACATAAAACAATTTGCCCAAGACCACAGAGCCAGTAGTATGGTGTGAATTTTGGATGTCAACTCTATAATATCCTTTTGATCCCACCCTAATTATATAAAGAAAATGAACTTGGGGAGCATTTTCTCCCCAAAGATGTTTGTGATTAGTGTAAGCCAACAATTGTAATGAAAATTTTAAAAATGAACATATATTTTTTTCCTTATTGTAACTGATGTGATCATTTGAAACTTGTTCCTGTGCTTTTTCTGATTCCTCTTCCTAAGGAAATGACCCGCGCCTTGGTGGGACCACGGCAGCGCTCTGCCCGTGCGGGTGGGGTGGGGGAACTCGAGGGAGGGTGTAGAGATTGGAAGTCTTACATATAGAATGCAAACACAAAGATGCAAGTAATAATCCCTCCCTACATTGGAAATAAAATTGCATTCTCCTGGAAGACAATGGTCTTGCAAGCCAGCTATTGTTTTGAGGAGAGATTTTTAAAATTCCTTAATTTCCCCCTAAAATATACAAAGGAAGAAGTCTTGCTTTCTCAACTAGGGGTGAGAAAGTCTGGTTAGTAGAATTGTTGCTTTTGCCATACAACACTGGGTAGAAAATGAATATTCCACCCTGTTCCAGCCCCAAGAAGCTGTGGGAAGAAGAAAAGTGGTCAGGAGAGAAAAACAGAGGTGGGAGATGAGAAGCAGGCTTCTGGGCCTGTTCCCATGTGCGCCGAAATTCTAAAGGAGGGTATGTGGCAGCACCAGCCAGAAAAGTTTAAGGGAGTCTGAAGGCTGGGGCCTTGCCCTTACTTCTTAAGCACAATCTGGGCAAATTATAGTGTCTTTAGAGAGGCTCTCAATGCATCAGGCTCTGGAAAAACTTGGTGGTCTGCAGATGTAAGATCAGAGACGGTTGTGGGAGGTATCTGGGGGAAAGAGTTCCTGGTGTCCTGAGGTGTTGAGGCTGGGGCGATGGGAGTCTGGAGAACCTCGTGGGCCTGGACTGCAGTGTCTGTCACAGAAGGTGGCCGGAGGAGGGGAGCCACACTCCTATCTCCACACATGCAGATCTTACCCCAGACCTAGCCAGCCAGGGAGAGGCCAGGTGGCTGAAAGATCTGAAATCAGGCATCGTCTGGAGCTGCCTGTCCAATAGAATGTTCTTCAATGATGCAGCATTCTAAATATTCAGGATGGAGGTCGAGAGCTGCAGGTGGCTGTTGAACACTTGAAATGTGGCCAGTGGCCGTGAGGAATCAGATTTTCTTTTTATATTTTAACCTTTTTCATTGTAAAAAATAATATGACAATGTCAAAGGAGAATTTTAATAGGAAAAACAGAATTTAAAACTATATGTTGAAAAGAATGTAACATTAAAAGAGACTATAAAATTATCCCTTACAGTCCTTACACCCTGACTTGCCGTCATCTATGTTTTCTTTTAGTCTTTATTCTCTGATGTATCTCCTTGTACATTTTTAAAATTATAGAACACACACAAGATAAAAATCAACTAATTACCTCCCCTCTAGGGCTATTTAGGAAGAGAGCTGAACTATTTCTAAGTAAATGGCAGTGAAAATAAACTTTTTTTTATATATAATTATTTTAAGGAGTCAAAAAGGAAGTCAAATAGAATAGGTGTTTGGGGAATCGAATTTTAAGTGTTAATTAACATTTGAAATTAAATAGACTTTGGTGGCTATAGGATTGTCTAACGTACTGGGCTGAACTACGTTTTACAGTAGACCAGATGGAAAATTCACATTTGTCCTCTCCGAAGTAGGGATTGTGAAGAATAAGTTATTTACAGCTCAAATAAGGAAACTGCCTCTTTGTATTTCCAGTGTTTGTGAGAGAAATTTGTAACCTTCTACATTATTACTAAGGAATATGTGCTTATTGTTGAAAACGCTGGAAAACACAGACGAGCTAAAAGGAAAATTAACACACATCTCTGGTTCCACCATCACTTCCCTTTTTGTTTCAATCAATACACATCCAGTCACATGTGAAGGTAGGTGTATATGTGTGTGTGCAAAATTATTTCTAAGAGTAGAGTTGCAGTGTGCTATTGTTTTAAATTTGCTTTCCCCCTGGATTATATTGCAAATACCTGGCAGATGAAAGCACTGGGCTGTCCTTGGGGTTTCCGGGTCTTGAACAATGCCCTGATAAACGTCCTGATGCTAATTTCTGCACCCAGACAGAACTCTTACGCTGACTGCTGCCCTCCTCCAACCACACCCCTCAACCTCTCTGAATTCTAAGCTGGGGCATTCAATGCTCCCTTCTCTTCAGCCCGCCCACCCACTTTGATTCTTGTGTCCCCCAAGAACCCCACCTTGCCACCTAGGGAAGGAATCAGAGGAAGATAATTAATCTCATGTTGGTTCATTTGAGTATTTCCAGGGTTAAGCTTTCCGGAGAAGGTTAAGTCCCCTTTCCTGGTTGGGAGTGGGGTTCTCCCCTTGTCTCTACTTAAGATTTAAGAGGCGGAGAGCCCACCCGGTTGTTTCCTGTTTATGGAGTCCTCGTCTTTCCTCACCTGTCCTTCCTGTCTGCCTTCATGTGCCCCCTGCGATTTCCTGCTCTGCGTTCTGCCACGGGGGCTTCTCTGCGCTCATGGGGGACGGCGACAGGCCTGTCCAGCTGGGAGCACCTTGCACCCCATTGACTCAGCTGTGCATCAGCCACAGAACTCCCTTTCTGATTTGATGCACTCCCACAGTTTGGGGGAATGTCCCGGCTTGACTCTGTCCTCCGGGTGGCAAACCGTTGCTCAAGGTGGCTTGTCCCTCAGACGGACTCTTTGAATTCCTCCACAAAGACAAGAGTACAAGGAGCAGAAGTCGTTTGCTCTGACCACGGGCTTAGATCGTCTGAATCATCTGTTCCTGTTTGTATGGCAGAGTGAATAAGCAGTTACTGTAAAGAACTGCTGTAAAAACTGTTTTATTCATTTTATTCCAAAAAGACAACACATGCACCAGGCATGCAATTCAAAAAGCTCAAAAAGGCATCGAGCAACAAGTGATTCTCCCCTTTCCTCGTGCTCCCAGGGAGGTTCTTCCCTCCAGAGGTGACTGCTATTGCTAGTTGCTCGTGGAGATGGTTATGCCCTGCCCGTTCAGTGAGTAGCTGCCAGCCACACTGAACACTGGAAATCGGGCAAGACTCAACGGACGTGTGCTGCAGGTGTAAAACACACACCACATTTCAAAGATTTGTAAAAGAATGTAAAACATTTGGGAAGTCATTTTTACGTTGCTCTCATTTTGGTATGATGATATTTTAGATCTCATTAAATACATTTCATGTTACTTTTGTTTTCTTCTATTTTTCCTTTTTTAGAGATGAGAGTCTTCCTCTGTCACCCAGGTTGGAGTATAGTGGCATGATCATAGCTCACTGTAATAAAGAACTTCTGGGTTCAAGCGATCCTCCTTCCTCAGCCTCCTGAGTAGCTGGGACTAGAGGTACACGCCACCATGCCAACTATAATTCTTAATAATTTTTTTTGAGACAGAGTCTCACTCTGTTGCACTGGGGAAGAGTGCTGTGGTATCATAGTTCACAGCAACCTCAAATTCTTGGGCTCAAGCGGTCCTTTTGCCTCAGCCTCCCGAGTAGCTGGGACGACAGGCTTGCACCACGATACCCAGCTAACTTTTTAATTTTAAAAAATTTTTTTAGTAGAGATAGGCTCTCCCTCTTGCTTGGTCTGGTCTTAAACACCTGAGCTTAAGTGATCCTCCTGCTTCAGCCTCCCAGAGTGCTAGGATTATAGGTGTGATCCACCGTGTCTGGCCTGGCCTAAATTTTAAATTTTTTTGTTTTTTGTTTTTTCTTTTCTCTCTCTCTCTTTTTTTTTATTTTTGGGGATTCATTGAGGGTACAAGAAACCAGGTTACACTGATTGCATTTGTTAGGTAACGTTCTAAATTTTAAATTCTTTATAGAGATGGAGTCTCACTGTGTTGCTGCAGGCTAGTCTTGAACTCCTGGCCTCAAGGGATCTTCCTGCTTTGGCCTCTCAAAGACTTAGTATTACAAAACAAGTAGTCACTACACTTAGTTTGTTTAAGTACTTTGTGTAGCTATTAGAAAAATTCAAAATGCACTTATGGCTCACATTTGTTGCTTGTGTTATATTTCTACTGGACAGAGCTGATCTAACATAAATAAGCATTCGCTTATATGCATGTTTGTGTGTGTGGGCACAGGTGTGTGTTAGGGTAATAGAAACACTATTTTGTAACTTTCTTTTTCTACTCAACAATGTGACTTAGAAATCATCTAACATCACTATATAAAGAGATTTTTGGAAATACTTATTTGTGGTATTCTGTTGTATAACACTTCATTTATGTAGCCCATCCTTTTTGGTGAAGCTTTAGGTTGTTTCCAATACTTTTCCCTTCAATTTTGACTCATGATTGCTGTATGTATAATATATGTGTTATAACATATGTTCTTTTCACACATATGCAGCTGGAAAAACTGGGTCAAATAATCTTTATTTATTTGATTTGATTTATTTGATGAATGTTTGATTTTGACAAATGTTGTCAAGTTTATTTCCTTAGAAGATTGGACGATTCCACACCTACGAGCAATGCATGAGCTTGCTCATTTCTCTTACATCTCCTAACATAATGCATTATCAAACATTTTTATGTTTCCCCATCTGAAAACTGAGAAGCTGTATGGTTAATTTAGATTACATGGTCACATATTTTTGTTTAAAACATATATGAGAGGCCACGGTGGCTCGTGCTTATAATCCTAACACTCAGGGAGGCCGAAGCGGATTACTTGAGCTTAGGAGTTTGAGACTGGTCTGACCAAGAGCAAGACCCCATCTCTACTAAAAATTGAAAAATTAGCTAGGTCTGGTGGCTGGCACCTCTAGTTCCACCCACTCAGCAGGCTGAAGCAAGAGGATTACTTGAATCCGGGAGTTTGAGGATGCTGTGAGTTATGACGATGCCAGGGCACTTTATCCAGGGCAGCAGAGACTCTTGTCTCAGAAAAAAATAACTGAGAAAAATAAGTATTAATTTTGTAAAGCAAATTGTGATTTCCAAAGTATTTTCATGCCTTTTCATTAATTCTTACAATAATCTAGTAATAATAAGCATTCTACCTAAAAGCAAATCAAAACTAAGAAAAAGAGCAGAAATGAACTTTGTGTGTGGTAAATACATACATAAATAACTTGATTCTCAACACAGCATGGAAGTAGATTTTATAGGTTTTATTATTTCCATTTTATAGATAAGGACACTGAATAGTCAAATGACTTACCAGAAATTACCCAGGGAGTTAATTGTGCAACTTTGCCATTAGCCACACATGAGTTAACTGTGGCTCAGCTGTTTTACTAGTTGTGTGAACTTGGACAAGTTCATCAATGTGTAACATGTACCTATTAGTATGTAAAATGTGAAAAATAAAGGTATCAAGCACCAGGGAAGGTGTCAAAATTAATTGAGGTAGTATGTATAAACACTTAGCACAGTGCCTGGCACGAAGGAATCCCTTAAATGTGTGTGTGTGTGCATGCATCTGTGTGTATGTGGGTGTGCACGCATGCCTGTGGCACACATTTGTGTATGGGTGTGCCACAGTTCAAACCCAGGTTCTTGGTTTCCTGAGCTCCCGCCCTGTCATTTTTCCCCCTCTTAGTGACTCAGTGCCTTCTGGGCAGCAAGACTCAGTTTGTCTGACACACTTCTCATCCTTTTGTGAGTTGGGAGAAGGGCTGGCGCCGAGAGGAGACATTCCCAGGTCATCGTGTGCCTGCCCCTCCCTTCTCAACTTGGGAAGATGTTCCCCTCTCTGCCATTTCTTTGTCAATTGGGTTATTGGTGCAGTATTGATAATGGGGATACTCTTACATGTTTCTTTGAGGTGTTGGATCAAAGTAAGTTTAAGCTGCATGAATGTGTGAATGAAGACAAGGTCGTGCTTTATGCCAGGGACGCAAGTGGAAACTACCCGTGACGGAGGAACACAGGTAAGAACAGCTAAGACGGAGGTGAGGTAAGTCATGGTGTATTTAGGTGGCCCCCAAATCAAGTCAATGATGACAGTGTAATGAACTGTGATTGTGAAGTGGAACAGAACTGCTCTGTGATTTTAGAATGGTTTTTATTCTTTTCCTTTTGAAAAAAAAATGACAGGAAGGAAGTGATCAGGAAATGCAGGAACAATAGCCTCTTCCTGGAAGAGTGCTCTGCAGAGATGACTAAGGGTTCAGACACGCTGGGCTGACCCGCAGCCCCGACAAAGCTTCAGCTTCAGCTCCAGGGTGTTATTTACTACACGCTATCTGGCGAAAAAAGAAAGATTGTGTCAAGGTTACGTGGAACCTGGAGACCATCAAGTCATTACTTGGCAAAAGCTACCAGTTGACTGAAAGCCTTTAAAGAGCTCTGTCAGGCAGGAAACCCCAGCAGGGGCTGCCTCCATTTCCTTTGATAAAGGATACATCCTGACCTAGAGGTTTTTGAAGCTTAAACACACCAGCACCCCCAGACAGCGACGGTTTGTTGGCCTGTTAGTTCCCAGTCTTGATTTTTTTTTTTTCTTTCTGAGACAGAGTCTCACTCTGTCACAATGGGTAGAGTGCCCTGGCATCATCACAGCTCACGGCAACCTCAAACTCCTGGGCTCACGTGGTTCTCTTGCTTCAGCTTCCCGAGTAGCTGGGACTATAGGGGCTTGCCACAACACCCGGCTAGCTTTTCTATTTTTAGTAGAACCGGGGTCTCATTCTTGCTCAGTTTGGTCTCAAACTCCCAAACTTAGGAGATCTACCTGCCTCAGCCTCCCTGAGTGCTGGGATTACAGGAGTGAGCCCCCTCACCCCGCCAGTTCCTAATCTTTTAATCCACTGAATTCTGTGTTTGTGTTTTGAAAACCTTTATATGCCAAACAGCATTATTACGTCCAGTCACTTTCTTTCTTTAAAAATAATTAGTCACATTTTGTAGAAGACGAAAACTACTCCCCTGTGTGTTTCATCAGCCTGGACTAGCCAGCGTTACCATCAGCGCTGAGTTGATGCACCGTTGGCTATGACTAGAGACACACATTGCTTTAGCTGTTCTAAGCAGCGCATTACCGGTGAAGGCAGGTTCCTCCTGGGCTCCGTGGAGTGATGAAAAGCCCTTTGCAGTCCCTCTGATGTCTCCTGGACTCTTCAGGGACCAGGAGCCTCAACATCTGTTTTGCAAAGGGCCCTAGGAAAGGAGGCAGCCCCTTTCCAATACAGCATCAGAGTCAAGGAAAGTTAATGCTTTTATTGAACAATATTTAAAAATGAGAAAGAAAAGATTATTACCAATCTAGTCACTTAGATAGATACAAGAAGAGTGTTTTCTTTCATTCCTCTCATGCCATGCTCCAGAGGTAACTTCTGTTAAGAAAAGAAAAAATAAGGTGTGTATTCCTCCCATTTCTTTTTGCAAATGTGGAATTATACTTTATACCCACTTTCTCAAGCAAAATGGAATACAATTTTCTTTCTCTATATATTTTAACCTAGGTTTCCCTTACAAGCACCTAGAGTTTTTCCTTTCTGAAAATGGTTACAATGGAGCTGGTGCAGTGGCTCATACCACTGCATATGGGGATTATAGGTATGAGCCACTGCACCAGCTCCATTGGGAGGCTAAAGTGGGAGGATCACTTGTGCCCAGGAGTTCCAGATAAGCCTGAGCAACAGAAAGAGAGCCTGTCTTTATAAAAACTAAGAACACTTAGCTGTGTGCAATTATGTTGGTGATTACACCACTGCATAAAATTACCAAAATTTATCAAACCATACACTTAGAGTTGGTGAATATGTAAATTATATCTCAATGAAACTGAAAATGAAAAAACTTAAATATTTACAAAATAGTTGACATTTGGCAAAGTTTATTATGTGCTACTTATTCTTCTAAGCACTTTACAAGTATTAACTCACAATGACCCATGAGGTTACCGTTTTTTATTATTTCTATTTTATAGGGGTAAGAGACTGTGGCTTGAACACTTAAGCCATTTGCCCAGAATTACACAACATTAATGCAGCCGGGATCCCAACTCCGGTAATTCATCCCTATTGCCCTCATAGCTTGGAGCCTTATTCCCGTTCCACTGCACAGCGGCTGGACCACAGTTTAGTAGCTATTTCGCTTTTTCCTTCTTTGCTATTGCCATGAGTGATGATTATCCTTCTACATATTTATTTATTTATTTATTTATTTATTTATTTATTTATTTATTTATTTTTGTAGAGACAGAGTCTCACTTTGTCACCCTCGGTAGAGTGCCGTGGCGTCACACAGCTCACAGCAACCTCCAATTCCTTGGCTTAGGCCATTCTCTTGCCTCAGCCTCCCAAGTAGCCGGGACCACAGGCGCTCACCACAACACCTGGCTATTTTTCTGTTTTTGCAGTTCAGCCGAGGCCGGGTTTGAACCCGCCACCTTCAGTATATGGGGCCTGCGCCCTACTGGATGAGCCACAGGCGCCGCCCCACACATGTGTCTTTATTTACTAGTGTTTTTCTTTCTGACTGGTTATTTCCTAGAAGTGGGGTTGCTGAGTCAAAAAATAGTTCTATTTCCTTTTCAAGCATCTGTAGGTGTCAACTTACTTTCCTCTTCCCCGTCACACTCCCCTCCAGCAGCCGTCCCAGGAGCCTGTGCACCACAGTTGTTCTCATAACCTGCGAGGTTACGGGACTTGTCTCGAACTCCATAGCTAACCAGGACCTGGAATCTCAACTCTGCCCTTCTGACTCCTCGTCCTATGTGGAGTCTACCATGTGCTAGCTGTCAATTCTGTAATTACAATGGCGTTTCTTTCGTGATTATTCTTGGGAGCCATAATTTACAACTAGATCACGAGTCAGTGACTGCCCTGGAGCCTCTGTTCTCTTTCAGCTGAGAAAGGGATGTTTGCTCTTAGAAAACAAACAAAGAAACAGATATTCTTTGGATCTTAATGTTATTAGAATGTGTTGATCTTGAGAAATGATTTTTATCGTTTTAATTATTCCTTATTTTTAACGGGCTTTTCATTGAAGAATACAATCTTTATGTTCTTATCAGGTATTTGCTTAATGGATATTCTCAAAAGAGAAGGACAGCTTTACTTAAAATATAAACACAGTCTGGTCACACCACAATTGCTTAGACGAACGTGTGGATTTTCTAGGTTTCTTCTTTCTTCCTTCCATTTTTATGCGTTGCTCTGCTACTTACAAATGGATTAACCTTGGGCAAGCTACTTCATCATTTTAAGCCAAATTTGCTCAGCTGGAAAATGGGACAGCAAAAGAGTCCTATTCTTTAGAATTCCTTTAAGGGTTGAACAAAGTAGTTCATGCCTGGAGTTTAACACTGTGCCTGGTACACAAGAAGCCTGAGTAAGTGTTACTGGGGAGCACTGGCTTCAGGACGGGTGGCTGTCAAGACTGGGCAGTTGGACAGCGGGCAGCTGGACACAAATTGTGGCCCATATGGAGATTTCCAAAAGAGAGGATGAAGTGAACCTCTAGGGAAGAAAACAAGGTTATTCAGCAGTTGGAGAGAATGGGGGAGAGAAGTCCAGGACCACTGCGGAGGACACACTGGCCAGTCCTGCAGCGCGGCCTCCATGGTGAAGCCCCTCCTCGCTGCTGTCTGGCTTTTCTGCTCACTCCTCGTCTTCCTCAGCTGGCCCCTTTACTCCCACTTCCTTCAAGGTTCAACTTCTCCCCCTTCTCTTCTCTTGTCTCTGATGATTTATGCTTAGGTAGTTACAGAAACTTGCAGAATGATTAAGGATAGATGAGAAAGAAAAAATTTTATGTCTTGATAGGAAAGGTTGTTGGGGGGATCTTGACTAACTTGACTGGGGCAGGAAGGAATTCAGTTTAAAATGTCAGCTTTGAATTCAGTTTTCACCATTGCATATTTAAGTTCTCAGTTAAGTGAATCTTTTCCCCAAGATGATAAAATGCTCACCTTTTTTGTGTTTGGGATAATTCAATATGAATTAATCAGACTCCGTGAAGCGTGTTGAGGAGGACGTGAGCTGCACCACCATCTAGGTGTGCGTGGGAGCAGTTTGCCAGGTGTGGGTCAAGCTGGTCAGTGCTGTTGCTCCCTGCAGTTGGGCAAAGGTTTATCTGGGAAAGAGTCTGAATCTGTTGGCAAAAACAAGACTTTAGGGGTGATCCGTAGTTCTGCATTCGGTGTCTTCCAGTAATTAAGAATTGGCTCTGTACCAATAACACAGTAGTCTCAGAGTTAAAATATGGGAGTTTGGATGAATCACATTTTTATGTTTAATATTACCTGGAGATAACTCTTGGGTCACTGAAGCTAGCCAGGAAATCTCATAAAAAGGCTTCTTTGTTGATACTTTGGCTCCTGTTTGATTGTATTTGATGCAGTGATCCAAGGAAAAGAATAATTTTTACTTTTCTGGTTTATTTGTGGGTTGGATCCCAAAACCAAGGAACTTAATACTGAAAAAGGACCAGGAGAAAAACGGATTAATGAAGGCTCCCACCCCAAAGCCTGAGTGAAGAATGCTAGTGACCATCTGTGGTTTGGCTGCCCAGCTTCCTTCTTCCCCACATAGAATCCATCTCTTTTTTTTGGAGAATCACATCTCTCCCAATGGATGGTTTGAGGAGATGGCACCACCCCTTTCTTTTACTGGAGACTCAGGATCCAACCAATGAGAACACCACATTCCTCTGGGCACAGCAATGGCCAGATCAAACAGAGACAATCCTGAGGGCCGTACTCAAATTCTTGAGAGAAAGATCATTTCTTTTTGTTGGGATTGCTAAGCTAGCAAAACGTGCATCTGGAGTTGCTAGAGGTCATCTCGGCACCCCAGAAGGAGAGCCTGCCAGAGAACAAAGACAGCACAATGGAAAGAAGAGTTGGGAGGTGGTTCCTGATTCCTGGCGGCACCACTTGAATAGCTGGATCCACCCCTACCTGAAGCTGGCTTGGACGTTTGTTATAGGAACAACCTTATTATCTTTTTTGTTCAAGTCTGTTTGAGCTATTTTTTTTAATCTCCCAAAATTTAAAATCTAAGTATTCTATGCCCAGGAAAGCAGAATCTATCAATATGTAAATTTATAGCCTAGAGAAATAAAATGTTACAAATATTCTGTTAATTTGCATGGTGTTGAAGAAAGAAAAATATCTCAGTGATAAGACTGTTTCCCCATTGGCTGGTCTCCAAAATATGTCAGAATGAGAAATCATATTCTTTCTTTTCCCTCCCACATGTGTTTCTGACAACCATGTGATGTTCAGATAGCCCTTGTTCCTGTGCAAATCCTGTCTGTCCAACCTTATCACGGTCAGTTGTACCTCTATTTTGCAAAACCTGCATGTCCCTTCTCTTGTCTTCATGCCACACATCTCCTTCCTTCTCTGGAGCTCTTTGGATGCTGAGTTTCTCTTTTCACAAAATAACACACTGACTTTGCAGACTGTCAGATCCTCCAGGGAACCTCAGTTCCCAAGGGAAATAGAAAACTTGGAAGGCTTAGTTAGATCTGGGGTGGTAGCACAGGGAGCCGAACGAGGCTGCTGAGACCACGAATGGGAAATGGTGCTGGACTGGCGCTGTGTCAGAGGGACAGGGCTAGTGCCACCCATCCCTCACCAGGGATTAGACCTTAGACTTTGATGTAGGATTGTAAATAGAGTGGGCCTAATGCCAGGAGGGCACTGAAATTGGAACTCCCCGACTCCCGACTGTAGGGAAACCATGCTTCATTGACTTAAATTTATTTCGTATTTTGCACCATTTTCAATGAGTAGAGACCCAGCACTGGAATGGGCATTCCTGGATCGGGGATCAGAAACTGAAATGCCGGCAGGGGCCCGGCAGCCGGCACAGCCGGGCGAAGCCGGCCGGGTGGGGCTGTGGCCCCCGCATGCTTGCAGGGAGCTGCCTGGCGGCGGCACCCGCTGGGGTTCTGTGCCACCAGATCTTAATGCCTTGCAGAAAGTGGAGGCCCAGAAACTATCAGTTTGCTTGATACAGCATCTGGGTTTCTGCCAGGTGGCTGGCTTTGGGGTTGTGTTTAGACCGGTTTTGTGCAATGTGCATTGCTAGACCCAGAAACAAAGCTAAAAGGACAAACGACGCAGGCAGACCCCTCTGCTTTAAGCCATGGTTCCTATTCACACGTGTTGGCGTGCGGTTGACCTGCGGGCACTTCCTGAGAGCCTTTTCTGCTCCCAGAAGTTACCAGATGGGTATGGGGCCAAGAGTGACACACGCCCCGGGGTAGAGGCGCCAGCCGCGCGGCGCAGCGAGGCTGCAGGTGCCGGGAGCGCAGCCGGGAAGGGGCGCGCCGGGGACGCGGCACCGCGGCGTGGGGCGGGCGCGCTGCCCGGGCTTCCCTCCTAAAGGAAGGGAGCGAGGGTCGGAGAATCCAGCCTCAACTCCCTGGGTGTGTGAAACCCTGCAGGACGGACATCTCCTGCCCAGGTTGGAAGTCCGCGTGGACGCGTGGCTCGCACACGTGCGCTGGGGCGGAGTGACCCGGGGGAGGTGGTGGACGTCCCGGTCAAGGGAGGGAGGGGGAGGCCGGGGAGGCCCGGGGACCCCGCGCCCGGCTCCTGGGCCCCGAGAGGCCTCTACGGTGTCACGGTGGCCGCGACCCTGACGCCGGGGACGGAGACGCCACCTGCCGTGCGCGGGCAGGACGCCCCCGTGCCGCCCCTGCTCGCGCGCTCCCCGCGCCCCGGCTCGGAACCCGGGACCACCCTTCCCCGCCGGCTCCGGGAAGGACCGGGGCGCTGAAAAGAGACTTCCCTTATAGTAACCAAAAGGCGACGGCAAGTAGGAAATCAGCCTGCGCTGTGACTCGGGGAGGCTCTTCCCAGCTGGAAAGGTGGAGGGCGGTTGTCAGCAGAGCGATCGGTACCCGTTATTTTACAAAGTACAAACTTTCACGTCCGCGGACCTCGGATGCACCGAGGTTCTCCACGCAGCAAGGTGTGGGATGTCAGGGCTGCCGTTGCGACTCAGCCGCGGCGGTTCCATTGTGGGCTTGATGCAGCTGAGCAGAATCCGCTCACCTCTGCCAGACCCGGTTTCTTCTGCCTTAAAGCGAGGAAGGCTGGGGTAACCCCTTACCTACCTCCCGGGGTTCTCTTTGGAGTAAAGGAGGTCATTTCTAAGAGTGAAAATATAGTATAAACATTAGCTATTACTGAATGCATTTCAAATTTCATTCCTCTACCTCTTGGTTCATCTCATGATTTAGGTATAACTACTCAAACGGAGAGTCAAATAATTACTTAGCTCTATTTGATGAATATTTATGGAATGACTGCTATTGTAAGGAGATGTCTGTATAAGTCCATCAGTGTGGATAGCGGGTCTGGATACCACGAACCTCCTACGTCACTGTATTGATACAGCTTTGGGAAGTTTGGGGATATATGTATTGACAGGCCTCCAGTTTGCTTCATTCTCTCTGTGACTGTCACCCTTCCTTTTTTTAATTATGGAAAACACGTCTGTGTTATGATGAATTGGCTTTGTTTCAATGTTATTTCTATACCTAATTCTTTATTATTTAGAACTATAATTAAACAATATTAAATGGTTTAATTGTGTGTTTCATAGTTCAACATAGTTCAAACCAAGACTTACTTTATTCAGCAGGGAAAATCTGAGTTTATTATTTACTCTGTTGGAGGTCAGACTATTTTCATAGTTAAGTCAAATATATTAAATATGTATATAAACTTGATAACACTGAAGAGAAAAAAAAAAGTCCCTCCCCAAATGACTACATCATAGAACTTGGAGGAGGAAAATGTCAAAAGCTGTAATTTCAAAAAAAGAAGCATGCTTTAATGAGGATAATTTATAGATTTCAAGAACTGACCCTATAGCTTGAGTTCTACATAATTCATTACAATGAAATCCAAGGAACCATTTTCTCCCCTACTGGAGGTCTAATTGTACACACGGTCTCTGCATAGTTGTAAAAGTGTAATCATATTACTTGAATTTACTGCCTGTGTATTATTCTAACTGTAAAGACAGTCTTAGGAGGGTTAGGTTTTGAGTCCCATTCTTATACCCCTATACTTTGTGCCTTTTACAGAACTGAGCCCTAAATATAATAGTTCGTGAGATATACTTTAGATTTAATTAATTGTCCTGATGCTTTTGTTGTAACGTGTTGCACTGGGAATATATATTGCTGTCCCTAACTAAAGATTCCACTGTCGAGTTGTACTTTTTATACATTTTAACTTCTTGTAAATTGCCTTGGGCTGCCAGGCTTCTGTAGCAATTTCCAGGGGGTTATCACTTGCCTTCTTTAACCTGAATAGGATTCAAAGAACAATGTCTCTTACAGATAGTTCAATATTACACTTACTATGGGTGACTTTGAGGAAATAAAGCTGGACAAATGCCTTGTAAGTAGGCCCAGCCGGCGTATCTACTGTTATTTGATTTGGGATTTCGTTTGAGGGTTCTAGGAAGTCATCTTCTCCAGGGGAGCCATCTTTGATGATATTTACCCTCCATTTTCAATGTATGGAAGGGAATAAAGTAAGAATGATGCTTCTTCCATCACTAATCACTTTGGTAACATCAAAGGATTAAGGGAAGTGTTCTGTTCTGGGCCTCTCACCGTCCTTTGTCCCTTCCTTTTCACTCTCCATAAAGCTTATCTTGGACGCCAGGCACCATCTGCCATGTCACAGTAAGGTGTGTGTAATGTGTGCTCTGATAGTTTTGTGTTTATGACACAAATGTATGGGGTTGTCATCGAAGCAGGAATTACTTGCTATTAGGAGGCACATCCTGACTGGGGGATTACCAAAGCTGGCTTGTAGTCAGATGGTCTTTCTGACATGACTTTTCTCTTCTCCCCTTAATATCTGTACCTTCATTTATGAGATTCCCCACTTTTGGGTGAGGAGGGGTTGCTGTTGTTCATTTTCTTTTCTAATCTCAATCCACCTGTGTGTAAACTTGTGTTTGATTCTGAGAAAAGTCTCTTCTAATTTCAGGGGGGTAGAAGTTAAAACAAAATGAAGTGGAAAGCTGTGCAGATAACCCAGGAGGATTTTAAGACCCTTTTGTTATAACAATCCTTTTATGTTTGAAATATTTATTGGGCCTCTTCCTGGTCACAATCCAAAGGGAAACCTGAATTGGTGCCCTCTAAGCTGCTGGACAGACGGGACAGCACATGTTTACAAGTCAAGATGGTGCTTGATCTTGCAACGACAGGAAATGATTTTGCAAATCCAAATAAACTATTTTATCCTAGAAAGTATATGTGCCAAATACAGCCTAAAGTAAACATACAAGAATCCCTATGCAGCACCTCATGTGTAGAATATAGAGAGAAGCTAACAATTCTTCAGATTGAGAAGAATCTAGTAAAATCTTTCCTCTAAGTGGCTTGTTTTCCCTGTGTGTTCTCTCAGAGGTGAAAGTTTTTAGATTCTCATAATGGAGCAGTGTGTAGTGCAATAGTGGGATTTGTTTGAAAGGGTGAATAAATAATCCATGAGACAATTCCTTCCTCACCCCCATAGCTTCTAGGGTTTGCATTCTGACGCCAAAAGCCATGATTGGCTTCAAGTGGATCATGATAAATTTAATCCCTCTTTTGATACCAGTTTGGTACTAGTTCTCTTCTGAGCAGGTTGGAGCTGGTGAGTTAGTTCTCTTCCTCCATCCAAAATTATTTTAAAATTATTTAAAGTTTAAGTAGATGAATGTTGTGGGATAAGAGTATTTTAAAGTTTATATGTGAATACTGTGAGAAACTGCTAAGAAAATTTTGAGAAAGCATTAGAAAGAGAGACTTGCACCACCAGATTTTAAAATTTGCTATAAAGCTAATAATAAAACATTATGATATTTACATACAGAGCAATGGATCACAGTAGAGTCTGGAACAGATCCTGGTATAAATACTAACTTTATATTGCTAATAGCAGCATTATTGATCAAAAATTGTATAATAAATGGTATTAAGACTTTTCTACCAGGCCAGCTAACAACTAGCATTTAGTGAGTACATACTTTATGGCTGATACTAGTCTAGAAGCTTTTCATGTATTAATTCAATCCTCATAGCAACTGTTTGATAGAGATACTATTATTGTCCCTATTTGCTGATAAAAGCAATGAAACACAGGGAGGTTTAGTAACTGATCCTAAGTCACATAGTTAATAAGTGGTAGGACTAGGATTGGAACCTGGGCAATGAAATCAGATACTTACCTGGTTTATACAAATTTAAATTTCAGAGGGATTAGTGATGAATAAAGTGGGTAAATAGGCAAGATGGTGGACCAGAAGGATCATTCTGCTGAGATCTCCTAGAACAACTGGGGAGAAAGAGAGAACCCAGCCACACCTGGCACAGGGATCTTACTCAGACATAGCTCAGAGGGCACAGTGAGGAGGTGGTGAGCTGGATAGAGCGTGTGATTTGGAGTGGTGGAAATCTGAAGAATTAGGCAAGTGATTGCTACTGAGTGGGATTGGCTGGCCTCCCACAGAGGTCTGGGGCAGGAGGAAGCCTTTCCGGAGTTTTCAGTTGCTGGGATAGCCGCACATTGAGTGGAAAGCTTGGAAGAGTGGGAGGACTTGAACAGTATACACCAACCAGATTTGAATCCTGGTTGGAATAGATTTGCCATAGGTTTGGTGGCTGGCAAGGCAGCCATAGTGAGAAGATCTCAGAGGCTAGGGGGCTGCCATTGGGGAAAGGTCGTGAGAAGGTCTTAGCAGGGGCCTAAACCATGGCCATCTTAATTTGCCTGCTAGGATCAGAACTCCACTCTTGGAACAGGCTGTGGGACACCCACACCCCATGAGGACTGGACTGAAGGGGCATTGTGATACCTGCCCCTGGACAATTCTTGTGAGCTTTAAGATCCTGACCTGGCAGGTTCTGAATTCTGAGGAAAAACATCAGGGTATCACCAAAGGCAACTAAGTTTGGAATTAAGGACCATAGAGGTTGCTGGCTGTGCTCTCTGTCTCCCCAAATAACCACAATGCCACCTGGCGTCCTTGCAATGTATTGTAATATACTGTCATCAAGAGCAAGGACTTCTGTTTAAAAAAAAGGAGGCAGTGAGAAGGAAGAAGGAGCACAAGGAGATGAACAAGAAGAAAGAACACATGAGGAGGAGCCAACAGAGAAATTAAGGGAACATGAAACACAAAACCAGAGGAACTCCCCCAAGGGACCATGTAACAGATACTGCAGAAGACTCCTTCTATAAAGAATTAATGGAATTGACAGAAAGGGAATTTAAAATATGGATGATAAAGACAATAAAAGGAATGGATGAGAAAATGGAAAGACAGAACTAAAAATTGTACAAGAGATATGTAGAATATAGACAGGATAGGACACAGTTTAAGGAAATGAAGGAGACAAACAGGGTCTGTAAAGAGGCAGTAGAAAGTATCAAAAATAGGTTAGACCATGTAGAAGGAAAAAACCTCAGAGTTGGAGGATAAAGTTTTTGAGTTAACTCAGGTAGTTAAAAAGACAGAAAGGAAGAGAGAGAAAGCAGAACAGAGGCTTAGAGAACTACGAGACTCCATGAAGTGTTAAACATACAAATAACAGGAATTCCTGAAGGGGAAGAAGATTGTCCCAAAGGAATGGAAGCCCTACTGGAGACTATCATAAATGGATACTTCCTAAGTTTTACTAAAGACCCTGACACACTCCTTTCAGATGGACATGGAACTCCGGGTCATCTCAACTCAAAAAGAGTCTCTCCAAGACACATTGTAATGACACTGTCCAAAGTCAAGATGAAAGAAAAAATTCTTCAAGCAGCCATGAGAAAGCAACAACTGACCTACAGAGGAAGAGCCATTAGGATGACACCAAACTTATCTTTGTTTCTTTTTTTCTTTTTTAAGAGACAGAGTTTCATTTTGTTACTCTCAGTACAGTGCTGTGACATTACAGCTCACAGCAACCTACAATTCCTGTGCTTAGGCAATTGTCTTGCCTCAGCCCCCTGAGTAGCTGGGACTACACGTGCCTGCCAGAATGCCTGGCTATTTTTTTGTTGCAGTTTGGCTGGGGCCAGGTTCGAACCTGCCACCCTCAGTATATGGGGCTGGTGCCCTACCCACTGAGTCACAGGCACCCCCAACACCAAACTTTTCAACTGAAACCTTCCAAGCCAGAAGAGCTTGGTCATCCTCCTTCAACATTCTTAAAATAATTTTCAGCCCAGAATACTGTATCCTGCTAAACTAAGCTTCAAAATTGACAGAGAAATCAACTCTTTTTCAGATCTACAAGCCCTGAGAAATTTGCCACAAGACCAACAGGAAATACATAGACCTATTCTCAACATTGACCACCACAATGGACCACCAGCAAAGTAAACACTCAGAAGCTAAAGGTCAAAACTTAGCTTCCCCAAAGGCACAAAGGATAAAACTACACAATGGACTTTCACAAATAAGATGAATAGAACTCTACCACACTTATCAATTCTCTCAATAAGTGTTAATGAACTGAATTCATCACTGAAGAGGCACAGGCTAGTGGATTAGATAAAAAACACAAGCCATCCATACGTTTTCTGCAGGAGACACACATAGCCTTCAGGAAGGACAAATGAAGAGTCAGGATTAAAGGATAGAAAACAGTATTTCAAACAAATGGAAATCAGAAGAAAGGAAAGTTTGCAATTTTATTTTCAGATACAAGCAGATTTATGGCAGCTAAAGTTAAGAAAGACAAAGATGGACACTTTATACTGGTTAAAGTAACAAAACAACAAGAAGACATTTCTATTTTAAATTTTATGCTCCCAGCTTAAATGCTCCCAGATTTATGAAACAGACTTGATGGGTCTGACCAATATTATAACCCATAATACCATGATAGTTGGGGACTTTAATACCCCTCTGACAGAACTGGACAGATCCTCAAAAAACAAACTAAATAGGATGGTGCTGGTGGCTCAAAGGAGTAGGGCGCTGGCCCCATATGCCGGAGGTGGCAGGTTCAAATCCATCCCTGGCCAAAAAGTGCAAAAAAAAAAAAATAATAAATAAATAAAAACAAACTAAAGAAACATACAAAGGACTTAAATGTGACCTTAGAACAAATGGGATTAATAGACGTATACGGAACAAACCATCACAAAGCTAAGGAATATACATTTTTCTTGTCAGCTCTTGGTACGTAATCCAAAATAGACCATATCCTAGGATACAAATCAAACCTCAGCAAAATTAAAAAACTAGAAATTATGCTTTGTACCTTCTCAGACCACAAGGCAATAAGGGTGGAACTCAACTCCAACAAAAACGTTCATCCCCACATAAAGACTTGGAAATTAAACAACCTGATGTTGAATGATAGTTGGGTTCAGGAAGAGATAAAAGAGGAAATCGTTAAATTCCTCAAACATAGCAACAATGAAGACACAAGTTACCAAAACTTATGGGATATGGCAAAAGCAGTCTTAAGAGGGAAATTTGCATTAGATGCCTACTTTTGAAAAATAGAAAGAGAGTGCATCAACAAACTCATGAACCATCTTATGGAATTGGAAAAAGAAGAACAATCTAATCTCAAACCCAGCAGAAGAAAAGAAATAACCAAAATTAAATCAGTGATTAATGAAATTGAAAACAAAAGAATTATTTAGAAAATTAATGAAACAAAAAGTAGGTTTTTAAAAAAAATAAATAAAATCAATAAACCTGTCCAGATTAACTAGAAACAGAAAATTAAAATCTCTGATAACCTCAATCAGAAATGATAAAGGAGAAATAACAACAGATGCCATAGAGATGCAAGAGATCCTCTGTAAGTACTATAAGAAACCCTATGTTCAGAAATTTGGCAATGTGGAGGAAACGGATCAATACCTGGAATCACACTCTCTCCCTAGACTTAATCAAGAAGAAATAGATCCCTTGAAAAGACCAATTTCAAGAACTGAGAGTGAAGAAACAATAAAAAATCTCCCCACACCCCCCGCACAAAAAAAGCCTTGGTCCAGATGGCTTCATGCCAGAATTCTATCAAACCTTTAATGAAGAGCTTATACCCATGCTATAGAAATTATTCCAAAAAATTGAAAAGGAAGGAGTCTTCCCCAACATGTTCTATGAAGCAAACACCACCACCCTGATACCAAAACCAGGAAAAGTAAAAAGGAGAATTTCAGACAAATTTCACTAAGGACTATAGATGCAAAAATTGTCAATAAAATACTAGCCAAGACATTACAGCTACACATTAAAAAAAATCATTCATCATGATTAAGTAGTTTTTTTGTTTGTTGTTTGTTTTTGTTTTTTGTTTTTTTATTTTTGGCAGTTTTGGCCAGGGCTGGTGTTAAATCCACCACCCTTGGTATATGGGTCCTGTGCGTACTTTTTGAGGCACAGGCACAACCCAAGATCAAGTAGGTTTCATCCCAGAGATGCAAATCTGGTTTAACATATGCAAGTCCATAAACATAATTCACCATATAAATGGAAGGAAAAACAAAGACCAGATGATCTTCTCAATAGATGCAGAAAAAGCATTTGATAAAATGGAGTATCCCTTTCTAATTAGAACACTTAAGAATTTAGGCACAGGTGGCACATTTTTGGATCTGATTAAAGCCATCTATGACAAACCCACAATTAATATTATACTGAATGGAGTAAAACTGAAAGGTTTTCTACTTAGAACTGAAACCAGACAAGGTTGTCCTCTATTGCCATTACTATTCAACATAATGCTGGAAGTTCTAGCCAATACAATAAGGCAAGAGAAGGAAGTAAAGGGCATCTAAATGGTGCAGAAGAGGTCAAATTTGCTCTTTGCCAATGATATGAGCTTATACCTAGAGAACTTAGACTCTTTAGACTAGATTCTCTAGAACTCTTTAGACTCAGCCATGAGATTCCTGGAAGTGATCAAAAAATACAGTAATGTCTCAGGATGTAAAATCAATGTCCACAAATCAGTAGCCTTTGTTTATGCCAATAATAGCCAAGATGAGAAGCTAATCAAGAACACAATTCCCTTCGCAGTAGCTTCAAATAAAATGAAATACCTAGGAATACATATAACAAAAGATGGGAAAGGCCTTTACGAAGAAAACTATGAAACCCTAAGAAAAGAAATAGCAAAAGATATTAACAAATGGAAGAACATATGATGCTCATGGCTGGGAGGAATCAGCATTGTGAAAATGTCTATACTACTCAAAGCAATCCACGGATTCAATGCAATCCCCATTAAAATACCATCATCATACTTCCAAGATTTGGAAAAAATGTTCTTTATTTTGTATGGAGCCAGAAGAAAGCCCATATAGCCAAGGTATATGGTAATAGTAATAAAAAGAAAGCCGGGGGTATCACCCTACCAGACTTTTGGCTATACTATAAGGCCATAGTGATCAAAACAGCATGGTATTGGCACAAAACTAGAGACATTGGCATTTGAAGCTGAATAGAAAAGCATGAAAGTAACCTCTTACAGCCACCTGATCTTTGATAAAGCAAACAAGAGCACACACTAGGCAAAAATAAAAACCTCTAGTCAATAAATGGTGCTGGGAGAACTGGATAAACACATGTCACTGTTCCCACACCTCTCACCACTTAAAAAAATTGATTCAAGATGGATAAAAGATTTAAATCTAAGGCACGAAACAATAAAAATCCTTGAAGAAAGTGGCCAGGGGGAACAATTGATATCAGCCTGGAGAAAGATTTTTATGAAGAAGACTTCTGTGGCAATTGCAACAACAAAAATAAACAAATGGGACTTAATTAAACTGAAAAACTTATGTGTAGCTAAGGAACAACCATCAAAGCAAACAGACAACCTTCAGAATGGGAAAAAGTATTTTCATGTTATCAATCGGGCAAAACTTGATAACTAGGATCTACAGGGAACTCAAATTAATTAACAAAAAAAGACCCCGGCTCAGTGCCTGTGGCTCAACGGGCTAAGGCGCCAGCCACGTACACCTTAGCTGGCAGGTTTGAATCCAGCCTGGGCCCGCCAAACAACAATGATGGCTGCAACCAAAAATGAATGGGCGTTGTGGTGGGCGCCTATAGTCCCAGCTACTTAGGGGGGGGGCAGAGGCAGGATACTCGTTTGAGCCCAGGAATTGGAGGTTGCTGTGAGCTGTGATGCCACAGCACTTTATCCAGGGTGACAGCTTGAGGCGCTGTCTCAAAAAAAAGACCCCCAAACCCATATACCACTGGGAAAGCAACATGAATAGAACTTTCTCTAAAGAAAACAGACCAATGGCTAACAAACATATGAAAAAAATGCTCATCATTCCTACTCATCAGAGAAATGCAAACCAAAACTACCCTGAGATATCACACACCCCCAGTGAGAATGGCCCACATCATAAAGTCTTAAAGCTGCAGATGCTGGTGTGGATGTAGAGAGAAGGGAACACTTTTTCACTGTTGGCGGGACTGCAAACTAATACAAACTTTTTGGTAGGAAGTATGGAGAATCCTCAAAGAACTCAAACTAGACCTCCCAGTTGATCCTGCAATCCCATTATTAGGCATCTACCCAGATGAAAATAAAATCCTTTTATCATAAGGACATTTGCACTAGACTGTTTATTGCAGCTCAATTTACAGTCGCCAAAATATGGAATAGTCTAAATGCCCACCAACCCAGGAATGGATTAACAAGCTGTGGTATGTGGATACCATGGAATACTGTTCATAGTCAGGAAACTAAAGTTTCTCTCTAAGTTCCTGCCCTCCTGTCCCAGTGCACCCAACTTTTTGACAACACCCCATCTACCACTTGTATGGCCTTCAGAGATGTAGAAGTTACTTCCTGTTTATTCAGAGTGTCTTACAGGTGCCTAGAGCTGTTAGGTGGAGGGCTGCGAGTACCTGGGGAGGGAGGTGTTGAAAGTACATAATTGGGAATTCCCTGTCAAAGACTTCCTACTGCTCCATTTCCTTGTCCTCTTGGTAGAAGGTATCTATCTTCCACTTTGCGATTTAGTCTTTCTGTCCCTCTCTCTGCTTCCAGTTAGAATGGACCTTCTGCTTCCAATTTTCATACTTTCCTTCTTCAAGTCCTATCTGGTCTTTGGAAGAGGAAAAACACGAACTAAAGTCTTCCTATTCTGCCCTTCTTTGAGCCTTTGTTTCTGCATGGGGTGAGCTTAAAGTAGGAATAGGGTGGGGTGATAGGAAAATAGCCATCAGAGTGCTCACAGGAGGAAACAGTGAGTGTGCATGGAAAACATACCGATCGGCATTTGAGACATTATTCTTCCGTAGCTCAATATTTTTAACTTTAGTGCTTAGGGAATGCAGCTTTTATTCCCTGTTAGATTGTTCAAAGTTCAAAATACTGATAACATTTAATACAAGCAAGAACCTGGGTGGGGGGGATATTCATTTATTGTTGTGGGGAGATGAATTGGTGAAATTTTCAGGAGTTGGAAAACATTTCTATAAACTTAAATTTGAGACAGGCTTTGACCTAACAATGCACATCTATGAATTTAGCCCAAAGAAACAAACCACCCGACATATGGATTTAATTGTAAGTTAATAATTCTGTAATTATTGTTATAAGTACAATAATTGTAATTGTTATATTGTTATAATAACAATAATTACAGAATTATTTTTCAAAGGGCTATAGACAACCCAAACACCTATCAAAGAATGGCTGAATAAATTATAGCAGATCCATATGACAGAATATCAAACAGCTACTAAAAAGAACATCTGAGTGCTGTTGCTTCCTTTTATTTTGTAAAATACAATAGAAAAAGCTTTGTGGTAAATATATTTATATTCTGAATGTGAAAAGTATCTAAAGCTATATACCACACTCTTCACATAAGGCAGCATCTTGAATTCCAGTGACTCCAGAAACCAGACTGAATATGAACATAGAAATGCAGAGTGGGCGTCAGTAAAATCCGTAAGAGTAGGAAAGGATACTGTTAGTGTTATGGATCTCAGAAGTGGCAGAGGATGGGGTCTGATGCATGGAAGAGGGGATTATTTTTATGTTTTAAAATTATTTTCTATTCTTTTTGTACAGATGATTTTTTAAATGATACCTCTTTTATTCATATAGAGTAATAAATTACAAACTATTACTTTGCTCAATCATTTTAATCACCAGGTGAGGCAGTCATACTGGAAGCCATTAGCTTCATTTCATAGGTGAAAATGAAAACGCTGTCCCCATATTTTCGCATAAATCAGAGCTGGTATTTCAGCCTTGGCTTTTATACTCAGAACTGCTTTTTTCCCATGATGTTGTGATACATCCTTTTAAAGTCATCTGATTTCACAGCACTTTAAAATATAAGAGTAACATCTAGAAACAAAAATAGGACAGAAGCAGATATAGGTCAGTTACATGATAGCCCCCTGATGGCTTTTCTTTTTTTCCATGATGTTGGGGTACAAGATTTGAAGGATGTGAAGAACAGTTGGAGAGAGTTTCCTGGAGAATGAGAAAGTGAAACATAGTGGGGTTTCTAGGGTCCCTTTAAGGCTGGTGAACATGAACTTACAGGAGAGCCGTTATATACTTTTTAGCTTGGTATGCATACTAGAAACTATGTTTAAAAAGAATAAAAATTCCCAATAAGGTTGACGTTGGGAATTTTTACCCTTTGAGGAGAAAAATTGTTAAGTGGAAAATTAGGAAAAATCTCAAGAAATGGAAGAAGTCAGTTGCACTTTCATATTATAAAATTTGTTTTCAACCTCAGAATTTTTAAACAGGTTCATGGAGATATAATTCACATATTGTTCAGTTCAGCCACCTAAAAGTGTACAAATTCAAGGTACAATTTAGTATATTCACAGATATGGGCAACCATCGGTACAATCAATTTTAGATTATTATCATCTCCCCTAAAAGAAACTCCGTGTCCCTCAGCTGCCACCTTGTCCCCTCAGCTCCCCATCTCTGCCCCTGCCTTGCCCCAGCCCTAGGTGAGCACTGACCTATTTCTCCACATGCGTATTTTCCTGTTCTGGACATTTTGTATAAGTAAAGCCATATCAAGGACTGACTTTTTTTACTCAGCTTGTTCAAAAGGTTTCCTGCAGCACAGATGACGGTATTTCATTCCCTCTTTCTGCGAATAATGCTCCACTGTGCGGCTACACCACGCTTTGTTTGTCCATGCACAGGTTGGTAGGCACTTGGGGTGTTTCCACTTGTTGGCTATTACGATGCTGCTGTTGAGATTCTCATACACATTTTTGAGTGGACATACATTTTCATTTCTCTTGGGTACATCCCGAGGAGCGAAATTTTTGTGTCATGCACTAGTTTTATGCTTAGCTTTTGAGCAACTGTCAGACTCTTTTCCAACGTGGCTGCAATCACATAAATTAGGTATTAATAGAAACGATAGAACATGGAAATTGTTAGAGATGTTTAAATGCAGGGCAGATAAGTTACTTGACATCAAAAAGCTAATTAGTGGAGATAAGAACCTAGATTCTGATCTTCTTGTTAATTTTATTACATTTATTTTTTGTTTATTTCTTTAACCTTTTCTCTTAAACATTTAAAATTTCTTTACACATGTGCTCACACATTTACACTAGTGTGTATTACAATGATTACAAGCATGCTATTTTTTAGTAAACAGGTTTTTGGAGTTTTCTTTTCCTTTTTGGCTGTGTTTATCTCCTTCCTTTCCCCCACATTATCCACATTCCCTTCACAGGTGACTAAAAACCTAATTAAAATTCTCCCATATTTTCTCTATAATGTAATATAATCCTCCCCCCACATATACACAAAGACACACACAAAATTTCCTCCAAATTAAACTGCATACTTTTATTTTATTATTTTAAATGCTTGTATAATATTCAATGATTTGGAGATAGAACTTTCTGGGTAAATTGGTGAGTATTCACTCATCATCTCTGGTTTTTAACTTAATTTTTTTTTTTTTTTTTGAGGTAGAGTTTCACTTCGTTGCCCTCGATAGAGTGCCATGTTGTCATAGCTCACAGCAGCCTCAAACTCCTGGACTCAAGTGATCAGAGCGCTTGCCTCAGCCACCTACAGTCATCCACCACAATGCCTGGCTATTTTTAGAGACGGGGTCTTGCTCTTGCTCAGGCTGGTCTCCATCTTTTAAGCTCAAGCTGTCCACTCACTTGTGCCTCTCAGAGTGCTGGGATTGCAGGTGTGAGTCACTGTGCCTGGCCTTAATTTAAATTGTTAATGAACAACACCATAGTTAACATCCTTGTTACTCAGGTATGGCCAACATACCAGTAACTTACCATCAAATGGGTTTTTTTTCAGGTCTGTGGAATCTCCAGCTCCATCCTGACCTATTGAATTAGAAACAAGATCTCCAGGAGAGTCATATTCACATTGAAGTTTGAGTACTGACCTAGTACATACGTCAGTTCATGTGAGAGGTGTCATTTCTTTTCTTTTTGGGGGGAGCAGAGCCTCAAGCTGTCGCCTGGGTAGAGTGCTGTGGCATCACAGCTCACAGCAACCTCCAACTCTTGGGCTCAAGCCATTCTCCTGCCTCTTCCTCCCAAGTAGCTGGGACTACAGGCACCTACCACATTGCCTGGCTTTTTTTTTGTTTGTTTGTTTGTTTTGGTTGCAGCCGTCATTGTTGTTTGGTGGGCCCGGGCTGGATTCGAACCCGCCAGCTCAGGTGTATGTGGCTGGCGCCTTAGCTGCTTGAGCCACAGGTGCTGAGCTGAGTGGTGTCATTTCTATGGTTAGATTCCAAGGAGTGAAATTCTAGAGCAAAGGGTGTATATACTTTAGCAGATGCCTCCGCAGACTGCTTCCCCTGAAGACTGCAGCAGAGTGGATTTCCACCAGTGGTGTAGGAAAATACCTTTTCCTTCCTGTATCCATTAGCCTGAGTGCTGATAATGAGATCTTCAGGGAATTTGCCTTGATAGAAGCATTTACACTTTGATTTTTGCATGTGTAATTGAGCCACTGTTCATAAGATAGAATTATTAGAATAGTCTTAACTTCAAGTTTTGGATTTCTAAGTCAAATGATTGAAAGAATCCAAAAGAAAAAGAAAAAACGGAGAATAAGGAGGGAACTACTCTAATGGAAAAATTCTATCTTCTTTTTCAGTCTTCTCTGGCCTTAACACGAGGACATATATACCCAGGATAGTAACATCAGCTGGATATTGGGCAGTGTCTTGTTCACACATTTTGGCAACATTTTCAGATACATGTTTTGGAAGACAAGTAAAACACAGTAAAAGTTTGTAAAAAGCCTAGCCAATCTCAAAAATAATAAAGGGATTGCAAATAAAAATAAATTGCATATTTTGTCCTCCAGGTCTACAGATATAAGAATAATAACAGTATTCAATAGAGTAAAAGTGTGGAAAAACAAACTCACAAATTGTTAGTGGTAATACAAATCGATAATGTCCTTTTAGGAAATAATATGGGAAGATACCTAAGATACTTCAGTGCGCAAACATGATAACTCAGTAAGATAGGAATCTATCTTATAGACGTAGTCAAGTGGGGAAAAAAATATTAAAACATGTCCACAGTGTAGTTATGAATTAGTCGGCATATGGACACTTCCCGATATGGAAAGCTCTTTATTGTTTTTTGCAAGGCATATTGTTAAGCCAAAAAAAAAAAAAAAAAAAAAAAAACCAAAATAACTCAAAACAATTTTTTAAAATTTTGCTTAAAATTTCAGAATGTTGGGGGTATGCATGTTTTGTTTATATAATTTGTTTTCATACAAAAACAATTTTTTTTATATAAACCACTTTTGGAAGCAGTAACACGAAAGGTATATGAGAAGTAGGGTGCCTGTGTGAATGCATGTGTGCGTGTACGTGTGTACTAATCTATGTATCTAATAAAAAAAAATGCACCAGGCTGGGTGCCAGCCAAATGCTCTCCAGAACTGGTGGGTTTGAACCCAACCTGGGCCTGCCTAAAAAAAAAAAAAATACCTGAGATATTATATATTTGCTGTAAAGAGAATTATAAGAGTTTTATTTTTCTGATATTAAAAGTTACTTAATTAAAAAAAAATACCTGAGCGTTGTGGCGGGCACTTGTAGCCCCAGCTACTGCAGAGGCTGAGGCAAGAGAATTGCTTGAGCCCAGTTAGAGGTTTCTGTGATTGTGACGCCACAGCACTCTACCAGGGTGAAAAGGGACACTGTCTCAATAATAATAATAACAAACAAACAAACAAAAAACGTGCACCAAGCCACCAGCAGTGATTACTTATGGGTGTGTGTGATATGGGAGAGGATTACTGATTGGAATGGTGGTGAAGGGGTGAAACAATATTTCCTAAATAACAATAATGAGGCTGGGTGAGGAGGCTCATGCCTCCTAATCCCAGCACTCTGGGAGCCTAAGGTGGGTGGATCCCTTGAGCTCAGGATTGTGAGACCAGCCTGAGCAAGAGTGAGGCTCCATCTCTACTAAAAAGTAGAAAAACTAGTCAGGCATCATGGTGGATGCCTATAGTCCCAGCTACGAGGGAGGCTGAGGCAAGAGGATCGCTTGAGTCTGAGGTTGCTGTGAGCTGTGATGCCAGGGCACTCTACCCAGGGTGACAGACTGAGACTCTGTCTCAAAAAATAAACAAACAAAAAACAACCCCCCCAGAACAATAATAATTGCTAAAATTAGGGAGCATTTCTTACGCTAAAAGCTTTACATGAATAGTATTAATCTTGACAACTACCTTATGAGGTAAATATTATTTATCTGAATTTTGCCATTAAGTTAACTGAGTCACAAATAGGTGAGGTAGTTTGTTGAGAGGATGCAGTGAGAAGGTTTTGGTGCTGTAGTCTGAGCCAATAGTCTGACTCTCGAAACCATGCTCGGAACCTTTATTCTACCTATTCATGTATCTATATGTCTGTCCATTCACCCTTTCAGCATCTACCTGCCTATCATTTATGTATTACTTATCGTCAACTTATCAATTGACTCTGTCTGTCTGTCCGTCCATCCATCCATCCATCCATCCATCCATCCATCCATCATTCCATCTATCTAATGACACACTAAGTTTCTCAGGCTGCCATGGAGAAAGTGAACTTGTTTTTCACTTACATCCTTAAGGTGCAGTGTAACTTCTGCAAACACACCAAGTTTTTTAGGGAGTAGCCCACCTGACTAGCAGGTGGTGTGACTGCTTCTGAGTGTTGCGCTGTTTGAGGGAGGTTTGCCCCATTCAGGACACTTGTGGGAGGTGGGAGCCTGTAGGCCGAGCTCCAGATGGAGTAGAAAACACAACTAAGCACATTCCATGGCCCCCACTGGCCACTGACCCACTGAGCCAAAGCATGCAGGAGGAGGCCTTAGCAATCACCCCATTATTTTGCTAATGAATAAACAGGGGCCAGAGTATGCCAGTGGCAGAATTGACATGATCTTAGCCCAAATGCCAAGAAATGATCAGAATTGGTATGAAAGTTGGGTTTTCTGACTCTCACTTCAGTGCTTCTGTGTTACATCAGGATTTGGGATTTTGTCATTTATGGCACACATTTGCTTCCTGTAGGATGTAAATAGGGTGGCCGTTCCTGTTTCTGGAGCTCTCCAAATTTGTATATCTTGTCTAAAAAGAAAGAAAAGTTGGAACAGGTAGTGCTGAGCAGATGTTTTCTCATCAGCCTTAAGGTTTTGGTCATCACACCCTCCTTACAGGAATCGGAAAGGAAAATAATGGAGGTCCGATTTATTTCCTGGGGGTTATCTTTATCTATATAAATCAGCTAGTTGGTTTTTCCAAGGACTCCCTCTAACTTTTTCATTTCTAAGGCTCTGTCCCCTTCCTGTTAAATCAGAAAACTAGCCTGGCTGTATGGTTAGGTGACGGTGTGGCTGGGCGGTGGCTGCACATGAAACAAATCTTCTGCAGAAGAGACGGGCAGCCTGATGAGCTACAGCGATGGGTCCAGGACATAGACATGGGCAGGATGTCATTGTCAGCTAAGCTCATGTGTAGGTGACTGCCCCTGCACAGAAACAAAGGTCAAGTGTCAGGAAACATGTGGACCCTGAGGAGGGCAGAGAAAGTACTGAGTCTAAACTACTTTTCCTGATTTTTACCCAAGCCAAGCGGAAGGCAAAGTGCTGCATCAACTAACTTTCCCTGAACTGGTGCATCAGCAGAATGGTCCAAGCCACTCCCACTTATCTCCAGGTCCCAGACACCGAGTTCACGGCCATCTGACTGCCCTGCTCAGACTCTGCAGGCTAAGGAGAAGAAGGGTCATTTCAGTGTCTAGAGCTCCTCAGAGATAGATATATAGATGATAGAGAGAGAGAGAGAGAGAGAGAGAGAGAGAGAGAGAGAGAGAGAGAGGTGATAGATGATAGATAGATGATAGATGATAGATAGCTTGCTCAGGCTGGCAGTGGTCACAGAATGTCATCGGCAAATAGAGCATTATAGCAACATGTTTCTCACTTCTTAAATCTTCAACCTCTCTTAATTCATGACCAGTTCCATAAGCCCTGTGTGTTGTTTTAGTTTTGAAATTCAAGATTCTGGGCTTTCAACTTTTTATTAGCACTGACATCTCAAAATACTTCCCCTCTATTGCTAGAGAAAATTTGGTTTTCTAGGCTGGGGGTGGTGACTCACGCCTGTGATCCCTCTGGAGGCCGAGGTAGGTGGATTGCTTGAACTCAGGAGGATCACTTGAGCCCAAGAATTTGAGGATGCTGTGAACTATGATGATGCCACTGCACTCTACCCAGGATGACAGAGTGAGACTCTGTCTCAAAAAAAAAAAAAAAGAATGTGATTTTCTGCGAGATATTAAATTTAAAAATATCTGTGCATAATGGCCATTGCTTTTTTTTCTGGACCTTTTGTTAATAGTGTCCTTTGAATCCTAAATCTTTTGTTGTTAAAACAGGGGATCTGAAAATGAACATGTAAATATTATATACACACACAGGTATAGGAATTCAACTGTCTTTAAATTTATAGATTTAATACATATTCAAAAATCCCTATCAGCATAGGAAAAATAAAATAAAAGTCAATTGCAAATCCCACAAATAACAGCTTTGTTAACAATTTCTCATATTGGTTTGAGTGTGAGTCCATGCTTGGGGTACAGATATCCTGTTTAGTGTTTGGTTTGTTTTGAATAAATGAGATCATGTGCGATATTACTGTTTGGAAGCTTACTTTTTTCCCCCATGAAAAATATATTTAACTCCTCTCTGTTGGTAAGTGGTAAGGTTATTTCCATCTTTTAACCTTTAATCATCGATTTTGCAATGAATTTCTTTGTTACAGGCAACTTTGCAGACCTGTGCACGTGTATCTTCAAGCCATTACATTTCGGCACTTGTTATCCAATTACATGAAAGTTTTGAAAACTGCAAATGGAACTTGCAACCAAAAATAGAGGGTATGCCATTCCTAGATTTACAATATTTAGTCTCTACATTTAACTGCTTCTGAGAACTGAACGCTGACTACAGGGAAAGAAGAGAAGAGGAAAGAAAATGTATTTTAAAAACATGGACAAGGACGATCTTAGGTGTCTCAGGGTTCTTAGAAGAGCTGTGACTTGGTACTACTTTTCATCCTGGAAAACTGTTACAAAGAAAATGATTTTGTTTGTCATGAAGATGAAGGCAGTTGCTTTTCTCTTTCTCGAGTCTCATCACCCCTGGGGTTTCCCTATCACTCCATCCCTTGGGTACGTTCCCCACTAATGGTTGCTGGTAGAGCGCGTTGCTGCCCTATAAACTTGTGACACTGTGTGTCTGACTTTACCTGCTTGTTTTCTAACGTGCCCACTCTGACCTCCTTATCTTACATCCTCATAACCTTTGTAGCACCTCTCTAGAGATGTGCAGTGCTTTGGAAATGACAGTGAGTGATTGGACTCTTCATAAATTGATAGACTCCAAGGTCAAAAGCCCTACCTTATTTTCTAATTAACCTCAAAAGTTGAATAAGGGGAATATTTTTTCCATAGCCCCTTCCTATGATAGACTGATGCTTGGCATTCTGACTGGGTTTCCCAGTCTTTGTTTCCAGGGTCTGGGTGGACCAAAACATGACATTTTGGTAGACAATGACCGTAAACCTTTGTTCTGTTTCCCTTCCCAGGTCAGGTGGCCCTAGCTGGCACGTAAGTAGAAACAGATGTTGAGAAGGGCAAGGTGGTGTGTGGTACCAGAGTCTCAGTTCTGGGAAAAGGAAACACTTCACAGAAAATAGGTGGCACCTGCAGGGGGGTTTCAGTCTGCCAAGTGAAACCAGTTTAGCTAAAGATACTAAAAATAACCCTCCAGGGTATAAGGTAATGTTTGCTTATACACGAAATTGAATAAGGGTGTGTATGTATGTGTCTGTGAATATGTGTGTACATTGTGTACCACTCCAGTTCAACCTTTTGACCTATTCATGAATCCAACTGCTGAAAGAACAATTTTTATTTAATGTTTGGCCTGTTGAGAAGACCTGTTAAATAAGTCTTCAATAGGGTCAGAAAAAAGAATGTTAAATTTCCTTCTGTTTATAACTCTCTGAGATTAGCGAAACTACCCCAAAGGGATTTGGTGCTTCGAACAACTATGCAACTCTACTTAAGGATTAAATATTCCTTACACTTTCCTCCTAGAAAGATGTAATTACATTGGAGAGATTAAACATACCCAGAGGGAATTTAGTGTAAAAGCCATGTCTCTTTGGGGAAGCAACTAAATTTCTTTTGCCTCAGTTTCCTCTTCTCTAAAATGGGCATGATGATTGTATATACCCCAAAGAGTTATTGAGAAGAGAAAATTGTTTAAGGTAGTCTCAGAGCATAACAAGTGAGGAGAGACCAGCTACACTGCTGCTGAGTGACCAACACCATCCTCCGGCCCCTAACACTGGGGAGTTCCCACCACACCGCTGCTGAGTGACCCCCACCATCCTCCAGCCCCTAACACTGGGGAGTTCCCACCACACTGCTGCTGAGTGACCACCATGATCCTCCAGCCCCTAACACTGGGGAGTCCCCACCACACTGCAACTGAGTGACCACCCCCATTCTCCGGCCCCTAACCCTGGGGAGTTCCCACCACACTGCTGCTGAGTGACCCCCACCATCCTCCAGCCCCTAACACTGGGGAGTTCCCACCACACTGCAGCTGACTGACCACCACCATCCTCCGGCCCTTCACACTGCAGAGTTCCCACCACATCATTGCTAAGTGACCACCATGATCCTCCAGCCCTTAACACTGGGGAGTTCCCACTACACTGCTGCTGAGTGACCACCATCCTCCAGCCCTTGCTATTTTCCCCTCACATTTTCTTTTTTCATTCACAAACTTCCTCACTTCCTCAATCACTTAATTTACATGTCAAATCCCATGAACTTTTATAATATTTTCTAGACATGGGGATGCTTTCCCTTCACGTTGCAAATTATGTTGTGAAGTGCAGCATCATCAAAAGAGCACCGCGCTCCTAGTGGGGGCCTCACACCTGGGGTTTGTCGCATCCCTGTCACTCACTAGCTCCGTGGCTTGGGGAAAGTCTCCTCACTGTTTTGGGCTTCCTTTCCTCAACTGCGAAACGGGAGAGGGTGGATAATTCCTCAGGTTCTTTCTGGGGGAGGCTTGGGACGACTTGGATAATGATGTAGACCAAGATATAGAGAAAGCACTGTTATGCTTCACACTGCAAGCTGAACTCAGCTGTTATTTATTTATTTATTTCTGAGGAGAAGGAAAAAGAAATGTATTAATATGCATGGAAATGAGGAGGTGGGCAGACTTCTGTCTCAAAAATGCCAATGTCCCCTTTCTGAACAGAAGCACACAACTTTTAAAATTTCTGGTAAATCGCATAATCCCATTTTGGGCTAAAACAATCTTGAGGTCTCTGCCTGGGATTAATCCCAACTTCAGCTGCAAGGATCTTGCAACCTCTGCCTGGAGTCTCCTGTAGACCTGAATCTGCATTCTGGCCTCAGCTCAGGGGCTGGGAGGGGCAGGGGAATGTCTTCTGTTCTTTAGGATCAGTCCAAATGGAATGTTCTCTCATGAACTATTCCATGGAGGCTGACTGACCTTTATTCTAAAGGGCTACCCTTATCCAGAGGAGGCAAGTAGTGATATCTTATTCCATGTAATTTTCATTCTAGAGATAGGGCTTTGGGAACTTGCTGGGTTGCTTCTGCTACAAGGGAGGGTCCATTGCCATTCAGGTTCCTGGGGTGGGGGGGTTCACTCAAAGAAGCTCAGAGACGACCACAGAGTACCGTGCAGCACATCTGAGTGCAGACGGCAGGAAGCAAGGTTTCCCCATGGACATTGCCATGGAGCAGCCAAACATGGTGCCTGCTTGAGGAGGAGCCGCCTCACCCGAGCTGCCCTGCACCCCTGCCGTGGTACCATCACCACACGCCATTCTCCATCTGCTTGGTCCCTTTTCTGGGACAGCTGATGGTCGTCTGTTGTCCTCTTGAGGCTGGTTTCTTATCCTTGTTGCTGTACGTGCAGAAGACCTCAGCAAAGGACCTGTTGCAGGCCAGCAGCTCCTCAGAGGAGCCCATCTTGCAACTTCAGTATTAATTTATTTCAAAGGAGCAAAGTTTAAAAATGAGCTATTGGAAGTGAAACAGCTTAGGTTAGAATTGGACTTAGTTATTTTCTAAAATTACCAAGTTGTACTAAAGATAAGAACGTCAGATTATAAAATCTTCAGTGGCAGGGACAGTGAATTCATACGTACCCTCGTATCCACAGAGGCTAGAAGAGGGCCTGTCACATAGGAGGTGTCCAGAAAAATTCGTTAAAATAAACCTAAAAGAATTTAGAGTCAATGTATCTTCTGAACTATGTAATATTCCGTTTGGATTGATCCCAGGATTTAATGTGTGAGAAGACTTGAAATGGCTGAAATAGGTGGCATATTAAAGCTGAAGGTCTCTGTGGTTGACAGACCAATATTATAATTATCACCAGGGAATTCGTCAGAAACAGAGATTCTTGGGCTCCACCCTAAAACCCACTACATCAAAAACTTGAGTCCAGCAATCTATGTTTTTGTTCTTTTTTTTTAATAGACTATATTTTAGAGAAGTTTTAGGCTCACAAGAAAATTGAGTGGAAAGTATGGAGAATATTCACATCCCCCCTGCCCTACATATGCATAGCTTCCCCCACTGTCAACATCCTGCATCAGAGTGGTTGGTACATTTGTCACAACTGATGAACCTGCATGGACACGTCATTATCATCCAATGTCCGTAGTTTACGTTAGCCTCACTCTCGGGGTTGGACAGTCTATGGGGTTTGATAACTATATGATGACATTTATCTACTGTTGTAGTGTCATGAAGAAGGGTTTCACTGCCTTAAAGAATCTGGGTTTTAAGAAGCCTTCCAGGATCCTCATGCACAGTAAAGTTTGACAACCATTGCATTATAAGATAGAATTTTTCAAAGCTAAGTTGAGAAAATAGCCAAGAAATTAAGATGGTCTTAAATCCCACGTCTGAATTGAAGCAGAAATGTCCCATACTCCTTTTCGTGTACATTGAGATGCCAAGGATCCGCATAGTCACTAAAAGGACGAGTGAACTCTCAGTGCTGACTCAACATCTGCTTCCCTTTTGCTAATTTTTTGGGGCACCCTCCTCTTTCAGCATAAAGATTGGAAAGTAGGATAGAGCTGTGGAAAGGCCACTGGTTTATTTTTAATAAAAAATATTTTATTACTGAAAATTTCAAACATATAGCTCAGTACCTGTAGCTCAAGCGGCTACAGCACCAGCCACATATACCAGAGCTGGCAGATTCGAACCCAGCCTGGGCCAGCCAAACAGCAATGACAACTACAACCAAAAAATGGCCGAGCATTGTGGTGGGCACCTGTAGTCCCAGCTACTTGGGAGGGCTGAGGCAAGAGAATTGTTTGGAGTTAGAGGTTGCTGTGAGCTGTGATGCCATAGCACTCTACTACTCAGGATGACAGCTTGAGCCTCTGTCTCAAAAAAAATTTTTTTTCAAACATCTACAGAAGGGCAAAGAAAAGTATAATACATCTTTAAATACCCATTTCTCATCTCCAATAATTAGCACCTGCTGGCCTATCTTGTAGCCCTTCCCTTCATCCCAAATTATCTGAAACAAGTCCAAGAATAATATAATTTCACCTGTAAATATATATGGTTCAGAAAATAGAAAAGAAAGGAATGCTTATCAACCAATTTTGTGAGGTTACTATTGCCAAGATAACAAATCCAGAGAAAGAAAAGAAAACTGGCCATAGCTGAGGGCTGTCTCAGCCAGGTAATATGAAGACTAGGGACATGGCTGGGCAGTCCATCTTGAGTGGGCAGCTCTGGCCTGTAAAAAAGAAAGCACATTCTGTCTAAGTGGGTATTTTTCCAGGAATGCAAGGTTGGTTCAACATTCAAAAACCAATCAGTGCAATTTGACATAGTAGCAGACTAAAAAAGAACAATCATATGATTATTTCAATAAATTCAGAAAAAACATTTGACAGAATTCAAGATCCATTCATAATTCTTCCAATAAAGTTAGAAATAGAAGGGGACTTTCTCGGCTTGATAAAAAGCATCTGTGAAAAATCTGTGCCATCAGGGTTTATGACCAAAGACGGCATCATTCTCTTCTCCAGCTCAGATATGAGGCAAGGATGTCCATTCTCATCACTTCTGTTCAATGCTGTGTTGAAGGTCTTAGCCTATGCAACGGGCCAACAAAAGAAAGGCATCCTGATGAGAAAGGAAGAATTAAAATTGTCTATTTTCACAGTAACATGATTATCTACGTAGAAAATCCTGAAGAATCTACTGAGAGCTACTGCAATTAATATGTGAGTTTAGCAAGGGCACAGGTTACAAGATCAATATAAAAAATAATTGTATTTCTATATAGTAGCAAAGAACAATTGGAAATTAAAACTTAAAAAATAATACCATTTATAATTAAATAATATGAGATACTTTGGGATAAATCTAACAAAATACAGTTAAGATCTGGATGATCTGGATGTTGAAAACTATACAACACTAAGAAAATCGCAGTCAACTGCATGGTGACCCCCCGCCACCCTGTAGTCAAGCCCTGGAACTACTGTCCTCCCACACTGAACAGGGCCGTCAGTGTGAACTAAAGGATACGGCGGGCATGACAGGGCGACTTTCAGTGCGAGGTCCTGGAAGATGGGTGGCTTCCGCCTGGCTCTCCTGAATCACTGGCCTTAAGGAAGCCAATTTCCACGTCATAAGGACACTCCAGTGAGGGTCTGAGTGCTTCTGCCATAGCCATGTGAGGGATTCACGTTAGAAGTGTGTTCTTTAGCCTCAGTCAAGTCTTCATACGACTGCGTCCTTCACTGACATCTTGACTGGAAACTCATGAGAAACACAGAACCAGAACAACCCAATCAAACTGCTTCTTTCACTGACCTGCAAAAATTCGGAAATAATAAATTCCTATTGGTTTGAAGCCATTTGTTGTAAGGTCGTTTGTTATGCCATGGTAGAAAACTAACATGGGTTTTGGTACCTAAAAATGAGATAAAGGGCATGATAAACACTTAAAAATGGGGGAGCACTCCTGTTCACGTTCTTTCTCTTACCCACTGGGGCATATGAGATACCCACATTAGAGAGACACCCCCAATTACAGAGAATGAATGTGGTCTTTAGTGGGTCTTTATTTTTATGTATTTATTAAATTATGATTTTCTATTATAAATTATTGATAAAATATTCAACAATATAAAAGAATGTGGAGTAGTAAACGAAATCCTTTCTGTCATCCCCTCCCTACCCTGGTCCTCAGGAGTAATTAAGTTTCGTGTAATCACTGCTCAATTCTGATAGGTGTATTTTTTTTTGAGTTTCTGGCCAGGGCTGGATTTGAACCCACCACCTCCAGCATACGGGGCCAGCGCCCTACTCCTTTGAGCCACAGGGGCCGCCCTTGATAGGTGTGTTTTTGTGTATGTTCTGTGCACAAGCACACATACACACACAGATGTTTTTAAAACACAGCACATAAAGAATTTTCAGGATGCTTGTCGGTCCTCATTTTAGACCCTGAAGAGTTCCTTCAGCTGGCTCTGAGCCTGCTTTTCTTGTTCTCCCATTTCCCTATGTATGGCAACTTTATGGGAGACCTGTAGGGTACCCAGTATTAATAATAGGTTTGCTGAACTCATGGGGTATTGTGAAGAGGAGATGAGAAATGAAATAAGACATTCGGGACAGTCCCTGCTCAAATAATGTGCTCAGAAAGTGCTGGCCCTTATTGTTTTTAGCATCCTCTTCTAGGACTGTGTGGACTTTCAGTGGATTATTTAAACTCTTTGCATCCTTGACACATCTTTAAATTGTTATACTTATCCTTATGTGAGATATTTCAAGAAATGTGGGGAAGTTTGGGGTCAGAATGAAGGATATGTATAGAACTGAGACTTTTCCTTTGCAAGTAGCAAGGAATAAAGTTCTCCTTAATCTGTTTCACAAAGTGGATGGGGAGTATGTCTTACGTTTATTAAAATTCGGAACTTTAAGAGTAGAAATGAATATTGTTGGAAACATCTAAGGCAGGCCTACCTTAACAAAGCCTTCTTTTCTTTGAACATAAAGATGTATCTTCAGTTTAAGTTAAAAATATACATCTCACAGGGGGTAAAGTACATTTGGGTATAGCAAGAAGGCAGATAATGAGAAGGATATGCTCACAATCTTCCAAGACGTGGTAATTATGAGTGTGGAGGGTTATGACACTGAGCCAAGATGTGGCAGGGTATCCACAGGCTCTGTTAAGTTAGAAAATAAACAAATATGGGAAGCACCTAAATAGAGGAAACACGAGAAAGTTCATGCAAATATATTAGCAATAAATGGACATATTTAAAGACTTAATAGCTGCTAGAAAAGAGAGTTGGTCTTGATTGATATTTTTATTTAAAAGTAGTACTTTGTTTGAAAAAATATTATAGAAATAAGGGCGGTGCCTGTGGCTCAAAGGAGTCAGGCACTGGTCCCATATGCCAGAGGTGGTGGGTTCAAACCCACCCTGGCCAAAAACCGCAAAAAACAAAAAAAATTATGGAAATATACATGCATATGAAGCAAAAAGAGCTTCCCCCTCCATCTGGGCCTCAAACATTTCCCGGAGGTAGGCATTTTTTTGGTGTATATTCTTCTAGATATTTTCTTTTATGTTGTTTTCCCCCCTATTTACTTTTTTATTTGTACACATACCAGAGCTGTCACCAGATGAGGTCAGACAATTCAGTTTGTGGACCTGCCGCCATGTGCACGTTGGCAGCACAGTACAAACAGCTCAGTAGGTTTTCATGAGTGCGGTCCGTCAGTCTCACAGCTGTGTTCACGTCCACACGTGGTGGTGTAGTGCCGAGTGGTGTTCATTATCATTGTTGTGTATTTCTGTGTGCCGTACAACAGCTCCAAAGGTCATTTCAGAGAAAGAGTTCCAAATCGGCTTTGAAGAGTACACCAGGCGTCAGTGCACAGCTTCCAAGGGGAGCGCTTAGAAGGCAATATTCAGCAATAAGGTGTGTAGCACATTTTCGAGGATGAGTTTGCAAACTGAACTGTCAGACCTGGTATCGCACTGTGGTGAGATTAAAGCCTTCAGGGCATCCATCACGGGAGCAGCATACATTGGTACAATGTGTGATAGCACAGCCTCCTGTTACCTGCTCCACTGCCCCCGATCCCAGTGCCACCATTCTACAGTCTGCGTCCAGGCGGGCACGTTACTCAGCTTCCATGTGTAGACGTTACCTAGCTCTCACACGTGGCATCTGTCTTTTTGTCCCAAAGTTGTTTCACTTAAGGTAATGGCCTCTAGTTCCATCTGAGTGGCTGCAAAAGACGTGTACACTGTGGAATATGACTCAGCTGTCAGGAATGAGTGGACCATGTCCAAAAAGAATGAAGCCACGTCGTCTGCGACGACACAGATGCAGCACATGTGGCCACATTTCCTTTATCTAATCCTTTGTTGATGGACACTTAGGTCGATTCCACATTGAGGCGATTGAGCAAAGCACTGCAATAAACATACCGTACAGGTGTCTTCTTTACATAGTGACTTCTTTTCCTTTGGGTAGATACCCAGAAGTGGGATTGCTGGGTTACACAGCAGGCCCATTTTTGGTTCTTTGAGAAATCTTCGTACTGTTTTCCATTGGAATTGTTTCAATTTACATTCTCACCCAGAGTAAGTAAGAGTGTTCCTTTTTCTCCACATTCTCATCAATATCTGTTACTTTTTGTCTTTTAATTGATAGCATTCTGATTGATGTAGGATGATGCCTTCTAGATATTTTCTGCAACATTTTCTATTGTACATATGTATCTCTATGTATCTGTATACTTATTTCTATAGGTACGTCTATATGTCAAAGACAGGAAATACTTTTGAGTTTTGAATAGTTGATATTCTTAATGCTGAAAACAATTTTCAGGCAATGAAGCTGTGTGTGGAAGACTCCAGGCAGCTAGATACAGGCCTTGGTAACAAGCATCTCTAGGAAAGAGATTAAACAGCTATTGAGAGACTCCTTACCATCATCACCAGGGGTATAGTTTACCACTTATGGAGTACTTTTATAAGATTGTCTCATTTGAGTTTCATAATAATCCTTGAGGTCGGCAGGTAAGCATTATTATTCTCATTTTTGACACGATGAGGAAACTGATGTCTGAAGTGACTAACTTCATGCTTCAGGTGGTTCCAAACCCTTATTTTCACCATATTGAGAGACTGACAGTCAAAATCCCAGTGGTGTTATACTGGACTGGGTATCACTTTGATTCTAGTTTCTTAAAACAGAATTTTTTTTTTTTATCATGAAACTTTCAAACGTGAAAGTAGAGAGAGTAGTCAAATGAACCCTTATGTATCCATCATTCAACTCCCACAACTGTTAACCTTTTACCAGTTTTTATATTTATTTGTTAAGATATAAAGTCCAAAATGCTAGTGTTAGTGTAAGCAAATTTAGGGACTACAGAATGGATTTTATGCAGTGTTCTTTGGATATGAACAATGTACTGTGGTCACCAGAGGGCCAAGGGGAGTACTTTAAAGGTGACCGTCCTGATATGTATATTGTGTGTGCACAAGCCCAAAGAAGGAGCTGGAGACACAGGGTCATCTGTGAGTAGATGAGATTTGTCCTGGATGAAGCTGTTGTGATGACTCTCATTTAGACCACAGCGCCATTATTTTCACTGTTGTAACCCCGGTTCCTGGAACAGTGGCTAGCTTGTAGCAGGTGTTCGAAAGCTATTGAGTGAGCTGAATTTGCAGTTTAGATCTTGGCAGTGTCAAGGAGCCTGTGCCTTGTACCATAACTCACCTTTATGGACTGTTTTTCAATGTGTATTTGGTGCTTACTAGTTGCTGAGTCCTATTTTAAGTGCCTTGTATGTAGTAATTCCTTCAATTCCTATAAAAAAGGCCATGAAGAAGGTACTATTATGCTCTTTTGTGTGTTTCATAGGTAAATAACCAGTACATTGGTCAAGATCACACAGATAATTCACAGTGGATGTGTAAGTCAAGCCAGGCAGTGGCCCAGAGTCTGTGCACTCAGCCAATGCTCTCCGTTCTCCAGGGAATGTATCTGAATAGCATCTAGGGAGCATGGCATGTGCGTGGGGCACTTTGCTAGATGGTGGCACTATCGGTGCTCGCTGATCAACTCACAGAAATTTGCAATGCCAAAGAATGAAGGGCATTGCACTGGAAACAGACTTTTTTTTTTTTAAAAAAAAAAAAACACACTTTGCCACTTTTTAGGAGCACAAGGCACTTCTAAGCGCTGTGTGGGAGGAGTCAGTACTTAGAAGTGCCTTGTGCTTCTACATCAGTGGTAGACTGATTTCATTAAGACCCTGCCACATTCTGGCCGGTGGCCATTAAAGAAGCACCATTTCCTCTAGGACAGCTAAACAGGGCTATTACCACAAGCCTGCAGGTTCTGGTTTGCGTTTGGAGGAGACATTATCTTCCTAAGTGAGACGTGGAAGAGGAAGTGTCATGAATTGTAAATAAGGTTGAGATGATGATGGAGAGGGAGAAAAGTAGCCTTCTCCAAAGCAGGTCTGTCTCCTTCCCCTTTCTCCAACTCTGCCAGGGCCCATCCTGATGTATTTGCTAAATATACCAGCAGAGAAAGAGGAGTTTCCGCAAGGGTCCTCTCTCTTCCCCCAAATAAATACCTCCTTGATAAATGTGAGGACACCTGTGCTGTGCAACACCATGTCACTATTAATAAGATGGGGCGTTAAGAGTTGGCGTAGAATGATTTCCAAAGCATATTTTAAATTGAAATAAAGGCAAGGCTCCAAACAGCATTTATACCAAGCTACCATGTGTGGAAAGAGGACGATAATATACTTACATACCTGTACGTGATTCGAATTTGCTTGGAAACAGGGATGGTAAAAAGGTTTGCCTCTTGCCAAAGAAAGGTCTTTTCACTCTAAACCTTTTTGTACTTTTCCAAAAAAGTTTTAACTATGTACATTCATTACATTTCAGACAGATCCCTATTTAATGAGGTCTGGAAACATTTCACATCATCCCCCAGTCGTGGGGAGAGACGGAGAGTAAACGAGAAGGAAGGAATCTGAGTTCCCTCGCACGCGGAGGGCACTGTCCCGCGGGTCGTCACAGGGCGTCCTGGTGCCTTCGCTTCATCGCTCTCCCAGGACAGGCTTCTCGGCCTAAGGGTGTCTTGGCTGGAAGCTCTGCTCTGAAAAGGGGCTGGCCAAAATTACGGTAGGTCTCATGTGGGGGACAGTGACCTTCGCTGTGCAGGTGCGCCTGAGCCTGGCTCACCTCCAGGTCCCCGGCTCCCTGCCCTAGGTTTTTGGCCAGAGCTCGGCAGGGTTTCCAAACCCTTCTGGGGTTTAGGCAGCCAACTTCAAAATATTTAAAGCCGCCAGGTAGGAGGGGAAATCGCCGGAAGCTGCCGAACCAGGCAAGTATATTTTCTGATTAAAAGCAATCAGATTCAGATTTTCAAACTAAAATTGTGCTGGCTAAACAAAACACTCTAAAACAAACACTGATACAAAACCCTAAACTGCTGGCTGGAGTCACTGCCAGTGTGAGACCCTGCATTGGTCTTGGCTCAGCGTCCACGTCTGTCGGGTGGGTCTAACCACCTCGCGAGCGCCACGGCCAAGAGCGCCCCGCGCTTGGACGCGCCTGGTGCCGGCGCGGTGTCCCTCGTTGCGCTCCGGGTGATGCTCCCCAAATCTCCAGCCGGCGACCAAGCGAACCTTGGAGTGGCTCACAACCGTCACCCGGTACATTTTTGCCCCACCAGAAACGGAGTTGTTGCTAACAGATGTTCTCCCCTCGGTGACTCCGGGCGAGAGCGGTCCCGGGCGTGCAGGCAAACGTAGCCGTGGGGACCGCGGGATCCCTGCAGGGCGCGCGGACGAGGGGCGGGGCCGGTGGCACAGAGAGCCCCGCCCCCCGATGTCCCGCCCCCGCGCTCTAGAGTTTGGGCTCCGGCTCTCGCCCGGCACTGCGTCCCGGGACCCTGGGAAAGCGGGCGGTGTGTGGCTGCTGCGCTTCCTCTGCTCTCGCCGAGCATCGCTCGCGGCCACAGAAAGCCCAGAGCCAGTCCCGCAGCCGGGAAATCCTTTACTCGAGGCACCCGCAGAAGCCCCTGCAGCCGCGCCCGAGCCGGGTCACCCAGGCCCTGCGCGCTCCGGGTCCTGCGCTGCGCCGCGCGTTCCACCTCCGCGCCTCCTGCGCTGGGCAGGCGTGGGGAGAGAGAACGGTCTCCCGAGTTCTGGGCACTGCGCCCGCCTCGCGGTGCGGGATGGAGAGCAAGGCGCTGCTGGCCATCGCCCTGTGGCTGTGCGTGCAGACCCGGGCTGCCTATGTGGGTAAGGAGCCCACTCCCTCGGAGGAAGGCCAGAGGTCGGGTGCGGGCGGGGAGAAACCCATCTAGCTTGGAATCTTAGAGCTGGCGAATTGAAAGAGACTTGACACTTTGGGTTCTTTCATTTACCACTGGGGAAACTGAGGCTCAGGTTTCCTGGTCAGCCGGTGTCCTCCTGTTCTCCAGCCCGGTTGCTTTCCCCGGACTCTGGTCTCCGCCAGGGACCTCGGCTGGAGCGTGTCCTGCGGAGCCGACACACCCTTAGGCTCTTGGGAGGCGGGGATGGGAAAGCCCCCGGGGCTGGCAGGCAGGAGGTGCCCGGCGGGTGAGGACAGGCGGTGACGCGCTGGATGCGCGAAACAGCCCAGCCCTGGCGCGGGAACCGAGCCTTGCAGGGATCGCGCCGTGCACGCCTCTCTGCCTCGGACTGAGACGAGCTGGCACCGCAGGCGACTGTCCCCTTTTGGCTCCAACACACAAGCACACGCACTGTGTGAAGCGCGGCCCGGAGGAGAGGGACACTGTTTTTCCTTTCTTGGTGCAGGACGGTTCTGTCCTAGGAGAGGAGGAGATCACGGCCTGTCCCCAGGGCTGTGACAACTTCCCCAGTGTCTCCAAGACACAGTCAAGTCTCCTGTGTAAAACTTTTAACATCTTTCAAAGAACTTTGATCCCTGGTTAAAGGCGGAGTCAGAAGTTCACGCTCTGAAAACCTAACCTGCTGGGGGGCTAGATACCTCGCGTTAGCCCTCGGGGGGTTACACTCCCCGCAGTCTAAAATTTCCGTCTCCTTCTGTTGGGAACACAGGCTCTTGATACAATAGCTCTTTCCTCCTTCGCCTCTCCTCTCTCCTCTCTGTCCTCTTCTTTCCCCCTTTCTCTTCTCTGCTCTTACCCTCTCTCTCTGCTCTTTTACTATTCTGTCCCCCACCCTTTCTTTCCCAGATGGTACCACTTTTCTGCAGCCATAGTTTACAGACTTCCACCCTTTCCAGTGTGAGAAGAGGAAGAGGGTCAGAGAAAGAAAAAAAAAGTCAAATAATTAAAAAAAAAAAAATCCTTGTATCAGAAGAAAAGAATCACAGGTCTTAAAAGACAGGCACATTTGCACCCAGTACCAAGATCATCTGTCTACAGTTATTGAATTTTCTTAATAATGACTTGGTTCATCAGGGCCAGCGCCACCATTTGTCCCTCCCAAGGACTCTCACTCCCCCTTTATGGGAAGAGAATGAAGATCTGGAACATGTAATTGTTCTGTGTTCCACAAAGAAGTGAGTTGCTTCTCAGCCCGGGGTGTTTGGTGGTGCTGCTGTGGTGCTCATACGGGGGCCCTGAATGTGATGGCGAGCTGCCCCGTGGAGTGTGCTACTTGCTTAATTGGATCGGGCTGTAATCGTGCCATCAAATTGTAGAGACAGAGGCACTGTTGTTTTTCCTCCCAGTCTTTGAGCTGGAAGGTCAACAGTGCCCAAATTAATTACTATTGGTTATGGGTTTTGAACATAGAAAGGCTTTTTTGAATAGTAGCTTATGTACCCCTTACAGTTATTTGTTCAGAACTTTTCAGAGTAGAGCTCAAGCTTGCCACTGAAAATGAATGAAGCTTAATGGAGCAAAAAAAATTGAGTGTTGGTCTGTAGATACAGATTAGAAGTCAACATTAATAGCTTTGTTGAATAGATTGTTGTTGTACAGGTGTCTCTAGAATTGTATGGTTGTGTCTTGGTTTCTTATGAATGAAGAGCATGTCTCTTTTTTTTATAAAAAATATCACATAGGGAAGCCTGCTGAGACTAGAGTCTGAGGCCTGTGACAATAATTTTCAGGGACTTTCAGGAGTCACTTATTTTGGTGGCAGGGTGGGCTTTGCTAATTGAGAGTCATTTTACTACCATCTTCCGTCCCCACGAATGTGCCTGGGGGATGGCTTCTTTCTCACTTGGATTGTTGTATGAAGTGTTCGTGGTGATTTAACGTGTTTCTCAGCCTAGAGAGTCCCGGTCAAGTCTGAAATCTGTGTTCATTCAAATGAATTTTTATTTTCCTTTTCTTAAACAAAGCAGGACTCCCTTATTCAATGGTTTTTCTTTTGCTTTTAAACATTTTGGCTTTTTTTTACTTTTCTTTGGGGGCAGTTATTTCCTTTGTACTAACTACCAAGACCAGTAGCTCCCTAAGAGTGGCTGGTAGACCATGTGTGACAGGGTGCTTGATATTCTTGTTGAAATGCAGATTTATAGGGTTAGGGATATTCTGACACAGCCTAAAGTTTTAAGAACCACTGCACAAATACATGTCATTCCTAATGCACCAATATCAATTAGTTTCTGAGATTTGTGATGTAAGTTAGATTCTAGGTTTCTTATTTAAAAAACTGTGTTATTGATCACCAAGTCCACAGTTTCGTCAGCAGCCTATTGTGCACCTCGGTGTAGGTGTGAGCACTGTGGTGCCTACAGTCTCAGGGCACTGGATGTTTGCTTAGACTTTCTTCATTCATATTGTCTCATACTTGCTCATGTTTGTTCATACTATTTTATTTGTCCAACAAGGTCAATGCCAGTTTTGGTCTAGAAAGTCATTTGTTCTTAGTTGATGTGAATTAGAAAGCTTGGGTGCCTACCCAAGAAAGCTTGGGTGCCTACCCATCATTAATTGCTTTCTAAGCTGGTGTTTTGAACCTTTTGATATGTGTTAAGACCATAGTACAGTGGAAAGTGTTTCTTTCTCTGATGCTTTTTCAACCCCTGGTAGCTCTTCACATGTAGCTGCCAAAGAACTCAGATATCTTGGCTGTGACCATGGTGAGGAATCCATCCCATAGTATTTTTTCTGGCTTTCCAGCCTTTAGGTAAAGGCAAGTTTCTTGTATTCCAAGCTTGGTGTCAAGATGAGCTCAGAGCTTTGATGAGTAAGGTGAGATTCCCTAGTTGAAATTCATTAGCATTACACGTTTTTTAGTATTGCTTTCTGAAGAAAAGTATGTTATGAAAAGTATGATATGAATATATGTATGAACTTGATTCCTCTGCCCAGGTTTTAATGTCCAGTCTATATGAACCATTATTTCAACCTCAACAGTTCAGTCCAGAGGAAGTACACTAGAAAATTGATAAAGGAAAGTGAGACAAGGTCATAGACTCTCTCAGCCCTTCAGGTTACATAGATGAACTGTATAGAAATCTCGCTAAGTAGTGTTCATTAATCAGCAATTTAGTCAAATGTGTGCATCCTATGTTTTATAAGAAATGTCAGTGGGTCCTTCCCCAAGGGAGTGAGATCATCAGATGAAGGTTCATTTTGTTTCAATATCCCATATCCTTTTGTAAGACCTTGAAGTTGGCAATGCAGGAAAACAGGAACTCCACCCTAGCTCCATGAATTGCAGAACTGTTGTGTTGGTTTGTGACCATCTGCCCATTCTTCCTGTTATGACACAGCTTGTGAACTTTTACTGAGAATGGTGAAAAGTAAATTCCCAGTTTTATATACTGAATTGCTGAAGAGGTCTTTTAAAGTATAGAGTGTGCATTGTTTATGGAAGGTGTTTCCTATTGGGTCTAACTCAGTGGCAACTACACTCATTTATTTACTTTGTTTTTAGGTTTGCCTAGGGTTTCTCTTGCTCCACCCAAGCTCAGCATAGAAAAAGACATACTTACAATTATGGCCAATACAACTCTTCAGATTAATTGCAGGTAAGGATTCATTCTAGATTCAGATTTCCTGTGTTAAATAACTCATTGTTTATCAAGGGGAAATAATTTCCAATACAGAAGAATTATAATCAAGTTGTAGTAATTATTCATAAATAACTAATGTAATAATGAAAAAATAAGAAAGGGCTTCTCTCAAAAATTTTGTATTAGTTTGCTGGTGTTTTTTCCCATTGCTCCCTGCCAACACACATACCCAGCACACTGGTATAGCCCCTGACATACAACAGATACTCAATAAATACTGAATGAGTAAATGATCTGAAGGAGTCAAGTTGGAGATGTTTTGGGCTGTATTTATCATACTCAGTATGACTCTTGGACACCTTTTTAGCCTTTCCAAGAGTTTGATTTTATGGTAAAATTCTGACTGCAGGAGTCATTTAATGTTTATGATAATCACACTGCACGTGTTCTGTGCAGAGCACCGCCCTCTGGCTCGGTGCTCTAGCACATCTCTCCTCCCACCTGCTAACTGGGGAAACAGACCTCTTTGACAAGAGGACGAGGACTTTAAATTGTGCCTTCCAGCCCCTGCCTCCAAAGGGAAGGTCGACGATGTTGGGGTCTCGTGTAGTAGTCATATGTGAGAGACTCAAGGGCTCCTTGGGACTGGTCTGCAACTATAATGAGTGTAGTGATGCTGCCATCCAAGAGGGGTGCGGGGGCCCAGAGAACCGTTGCTTCATGCTCCATGAGTACCAAGTGTTCAGCAGACTGTCGCAGATCTGTTAATATTTTAGATGACATATTGTAAGGGATACCCAGCTCTTAGGTGAAAAAACACAGGAACAGGTGCTATATCTTTAGTTTAACTAGTTCAAGACACATTTCTTAGTAGAACTTCTTTTAATCTTCCCTTGCAAACAAAGGCTGTTTAACGAAGGCTGTGTTAGTATCTGAATAATTCACATTCCCTTCTAAAACTCTGCATAAACTTTTCTCATGTTCTGAAAAGGCTATGGAGTATGTTAAAAGTAACTTCATTGATGTAGCTGTAACGTCATGGGGACTTCGAGTTCTTTGAGGTGCCGATAATGTCATGTTCTTCTTGCTGCCGACCATCTTCCTTGGGGCCCACCCTTCCTGAAGTAGAAGCTGCAGCAGTGCACGTGATCTGTTTTTTAACATGGCTTTAGGAGGTCTACAAGGCTCTTAATTCCACCTCTTTACTTCCTAACCTCACCACTTACTCTTGCCCTTGCTCGCTCTGACCTGACTACTTGGTTTCTTTGCCATTCTCCTAATACACCAGGTGGTCACCCACCCTGGGCCTTTCCATGTACTGTGGTCTCTGCGTGGAATATGCTTCTCCCAGTGTCCATACAGCTAGCTTCATCAAGGCTCTCCCTTCAGAACTCTTCACCCTTTCATTCATCTTTTATATTTTTCTCCATAGGAGTAAACATTACCTTTTATACCAAAACTTTTATTTACTTTTTAATTATCTGTCTCCTTCAATTGACTGAGGTTCCACAAAGGTCTTGATTTTTGTCTAATTCCTTCACTGCTGTATGCCCAGTCATTAACAATAAATATTTGGCTCATAGTAGATGCTTAGTAAATATTTGAATGAAAGAACGCATTGATTATTAGAATACTCAGGGATTTTGATAAGTGACTTCTGAAGCTGAGCCTATGGATCTTGGCTGCATGTTAAGCCAACCTGTCATTGTGGGTAGAAGACTTCATACATGTATAAAGTGGGGTGCTTCATATTAATTCCTCCCTGGAATTAATTTTTTAGGGGACAGCAGGACTTGGATTGGCTTTGGCCCAACAATCAGAGTGGCACTGAGGACAGGGTGGAGATAACAGAATGCAGCGATGGCCTCTTCTGTAAGACGCTTAGAGTCCCCAGAGTGATTGGAAATGATACTGGAGCCTACAAGTGCTTCTACCGGGAAGCTGATTTGGCTTCCGTCATCTATGTCTATGTTCAAGGTAAGCGTTGGGTAGAGCTCCCTTCCCACGCCAGTTTACCAATTATGAAACACAATAAGTGCAAAGAAGAATAAAGCATAATAAAAGGCTTTCTCTGAAGGCTGCTTGCCAACTGGAATATGCAAAATTCTCTTGAGGCTTCCTCCGAGAAATGAGGCTCCTGACTAGTTCTCTAGTCTTGACCCCTGCCCACCTGCCCAGTTAGTTTGGTTCTGATCTTTGTAGGCAGGGTAAATCTCTGTTCACCATTGGCCATGGAAACTTAGTAAGAGCCTTCTGATGTTCAAGAAGAAAACATGAAATTCTTGAAATCAAGAAGTTTCAGGGGTGAATTATAGAGAGGTTTTTGTAAAGAGATAAGTTATCTGCAGCTGGGTAGGAGATTTCCCCAAGAATGCATAGGGAAGCATTCTTGCTAAAGTCTCTGGAGTTTCTTTGTACATAGGAACTTTTTAAAAAAATTTATGCTTTATAAAAAATAATTTCTATACTTGTGTGCTTCAAAGGGCCTCTTGAGAACAACGTTTCTTTCCCTTTCTTGTTCAGTCTGAAATCATGGATGATGTGCAAATCTTCCTAGGATTGCACTTTAGGATTGACACTGTGGAGGCTGATTTAAGATCTGTATGATATAAAATACAATGTTACACATATTCAGTATTTATAATATGAATTATGCTTTCTTTTGTGTTTCAAAAGTCTTATGTTATTTTTCTGGTGAAAACCTACTGAGTTAAGTTTAATGAGATATTTATCATTTAATTTTGGGGAATGTAATCATTGCATCATATTTTTTGGAATACACCTAGATTATTTTTTCAGTGATGATTAACATTTAATGACATTTTTTTTTATCCATTTGAGAATTTGAAGCAGGTGAGGATGACTTGGACTTTTTTTCCAAAATCAACTTTTAAAGAACAGGAATGTCATCAGCTTTGGGAAATACACTTATATAACTCCACTTACATTTTGATAGTACAGATTGATCATTGTAGTGGGAAGTGGAGACCATATCAAAATTACCTGTGTCACTCCTGGATTGCACAATGTTTGAGAATTATTTTTGCCCAGAGTATGCATAGTCTTAAGACAGAATTCCATGCCCTCCTCTTCCCCTCTGCAGGATTTGAAAGAGACAGGGCTCAGATCTTGGAGAATTTCTGGCTCCTTTTGATCTGGCAGTCCTGGGAGAGGAGGCTCTCTCAGAAGATTGCAAGGATTTCCTGCTTTCAGCCTGTCTGGAAATACTACAAGATGAACCTCTCCCATAATATCTCGTTATTTCCTTCTCCCTAAGTCAGGAAACTTGGAGACATGTGAAAATTCATTTCATGAGTTACAGTAAATATTTTATTTTGAGAGGATGGGTGGTTGTTTGGGTTTCTTTTGTTTGTTTCCTTTTTCTGGGATACTGAAATAGAACTGATTTACTGAATAGCTTCAGTTTTACGTCAAAGGGTTAATTTAGCTTCCAAAGTCTTGTTCTGTAAGCAAGTTATATAATTTTCAAAACATGTGGATGAAAGGTAGGCAATATTAAGAAGTAGCAATCTCCAGCACACTATATTTATATACTACCTGTCTTTGGGTAGACCAGTAAATGCTCCTTTTTTATGTAGGCCTTTTTATGTAAGTTCTCTTACTTGGGTTATCCAAAATTTTAGTCATGAAGTTTAACAATGGGAAAAAAACACTAAAGTATTCCCTATGGACAGGCCTTTAATGTCCCCTCTGGTCTCCACCTCACTTTCCTTGTCTTTTGACCCCATTCCCCAGCAATGGATGGAGCCAGGAAGTGGGCCCTGGCCTCATAAGATAATGGCTGTGGCATGTGGTGGGCTAGATTGGCTGCTTTTCTGTGCTTTCCAGCTGGGAAGGAAATCAAACTTCTGCTGGTGCAGGGAGTTAGCTGCCTCTCTTGCCTTTGGTTTAATTAACTCTTTCTCTGCTTTGACTGACAACCATCGTGAAGTGCTCTGAAAATATTTGATCAGTTGTGTTGGGTGCGGCGAGGTAAAATGTCATCTCTCTGAGCCTCAGGCATGAGTCCACACCACGTCACGTCTATCTCGGGGAGTGGAGTAGGTTCCTAGGCCTGGATTAGCCCTTTATGAATCATGATTAAATGACCTTAACATCGCTTTAGTTTTATAGTGGCTTTTTGAATTTTTGTCATCAGAGACATTAATGACTACTGAATTTTTTTTTTTTTTGCAGTATGATTTCATTGATATAACATCCTAACACAAATAGGCAAAACTGAGCCACAAGGTCTAGCAATACATACTCAAGCAGCAAAATTACAAAGGCAAGAAATAACATGATCACCCCAGCAGCAGGGTAACCAAGTCCTTTCGGGATTAACAAGAGTGCACGTCGGGAAGGGCACCAGGGCTAACCATGTCTGACTTTTTTTTTTTATTTTTTATGTTTTTTATTTTTACATATAGAAGTGTTTATTAGGTTTCTACTTTTTGCCTTCACAGAATTAAAAAGGCTTAAAATTTAATAACAATAACAATGTTTAAGATAAGGACTAGAAACAAAAACCTCATAAAGAATGAAGATAAATACATTCAGAAAAGAAAACAATTACTGCATTGAAATATTAAGCAATATTAATAATAATAATGCAAAGAAAGTAACATTCACATTGTCAAATAAGAGTATGTCTATTATAGAATGCTTTGACCCTAAGGCTCAGTATGAAGTCATCAGTTAACTTCTTATTTTTTTTCCAAAGTTTCAAAAAATAGACAACTAATATTATATAAGTAAAAGTAGAAGATAGTTTCAAAAAAACAGATCATGCCAAATCTTATAGACAATCGAAAAAGAAGAAATATTTCAAAATCATTCTACTTCATCTGGATACACCTGATATTGAAATTGGAGAAAATATATTGTTATAAAGAGAAATTACAAACATATTTCACTTATAAATGAGGATGCAGTATCCTATACAACATATTGACAAGTTGAATTAAAAAATTAATGTTTAAGTAATGTACTTTGGTCAAAATTAAATCCAATTTATGTGAGAATTAGTCACTATTTTCTTTCCTTTTCTTTGTTTTCTTTCCCTCACCTCCTCCCTCCCTCTCTCTCTGTCTGCTCTCTCCTTCCCCCATGCCTCACTGTGTCATTAATTGTCATTATTTGTCCTCAAATCAAAGTTGAATACATAGAATTCATGCTTCTCCATTCCTGTGATGTTTCCCTAAGAATAATGTGTTCCACCTCCATCCAGGTTAGTACAAATGCTGCAAAATCTCCATTTTTTGATGGCTGAGTAATATTCCATAGTATACATATACCATAGCTTACCAATCCATTCCTGGGTTGAAGGACATTTAGGCTGTTTCCACATTTTAGCAATTGTAAATTGTTAATTTTTAAATTAAAGGCAATAACTGTTAAATATTATTTTACAAAGAATCATATCTCTGGTCTTTACAATCTTAATATGCCCACATAAAATGTTCTCATGAACATCATTGAATTCAAAAATTGTTAGCCATTTCCTGTTAATTTACAGATCCTTTGAGATCCCTTAATTTATCTTCATGGTGCTTATGTTATTTACCTAAAGAGAGAGAGCATGATTCTTTTTTCTTTTTGCAGTTTTTGGCTGGGGCTGGGTTTGAACCCGCCACCTCCAGCATATGAGTCCGACGCCCTACTCCTTTGAGCCACAGGCGCCACCCAGAGCATGATTCTTTTTTAACATCAGTAAAACTTGTCAATAAAATCTGTAGATTTAATTTTAAAGTAAATTTTGAAAAAAGTTATAATGACTAGTCTGTTAAAGTGTGGGATCTATAGAATATATTCTGCTTTTTGATGAACATTGTAAAAGAGGTGATCTCAAAATGGAGAACTTTTTTCACATTTTCCATCTGTGTGGATGCACAAGCCCACCTGGCCTGCCCTTGGAGCCCCTGGTTTACCAGAAGACTGACCCGCGGATGCCATTGCTTGTGTGAGGCGTCATTTCCAATCTTTCACTTCTCTGGCTAGACAACCTGAAAGATGACCAGCTTTTCTAGGGAATACCATTAATTCACTAATGGAACTGAATTCTCTTCCAGATTACAGATCTCCATTTATTACATCAGTTAGTGACCAACATGGGATTGTGTACATTACTGAAAACAGAAACAAAACTGTGGTGATTCCGTGCCTTGGGTCTGTTTCAAACCTCAATGTGTCACTCTGTGCGGTAAGTTACGTCAGCTTCGATCATCTCTCAAGTTTTTTTAAATTTTAAGCTGAAATAATACTAAGATGGGTAACGTTTAAAATATGATATCTATAATGAGTTTTAAAAGACGCTTTAGGAGGAGTCAGATGACAATGAATAAAACCAATTTGTTTTCTTAGGAATAAGGCAAGTGCATTAGTGATCATTGTACATGGTCTTCATTTTGGGTATGGGAGTAAATATTTGATATTTCTTTTCATTACTCAGAGGTATCCAGAAAAGAGGTTTGTTCCTGATGGTAACAGGATTTCCTGGGACAGCAAGAAGGGCTTTACTATTCCCACCTACATGATCAGCTATGCAGGCATGCTCTTCTGTGAAGCCAAGATTAATGATGAAAGTTACCAGTCTATCATGTACATCGTTGTGACTGTAGGTGAGGACGGCTCCTTTCCTGTCATTAATGTCAGACTGTAAGGAAAGAGTCCCTGCATGAAGATCCTGGAGAGTGAGGTATAGGATAAAGGACAGAGTCCTAAAAAATACATTAGCTCAGGATATAGTGTTTGGCAATTCATTCCAACTCTTTTTCTCTATCAGATAAACCCACGTGCAATTGAACTTGTCTCCTTTCTTGCCTAGACCAGGAATAAAAAAATTTGTATTATTGGAGCAAATTTTATGAAAAATTCAATGTTCAGAACACTGCTTGGTATCAATTCTTTTAATCACTTATTTTATGGAAAGTTCAGCCATTTGCTAAAGTTGGCCCCATTGGTCTAGGTCTCCAAACCACTGGGATTTCACTACTTTTCTATCTAATGGGCTTCAATATCTTTGAAATCCAAGAAGGAAGTGCTTTGTAAATTTCTGTAGCCCATTTTCCTAAGAACTACCAAGTATTGGTGAAATCCTCAGGGAAAAGGATGTGGCCCATTGTATCACTTTTAAAATAATTTGTTGCAACTTACATGTTCACTTTCCCTCTTACTTTTTGTTTTCAATTGACCTGCTCCAGGGTATAGGATTTATGATGTAGTTCTGAGCCCCCCTCATAAAGTTGAGCTGTCTGTTGGAGAGAAGCTTGTCTTAAATTGCACAGCCAGAACTGAACTGAATGTGGCGATTGAATTCAACTGGGACTACCCTTCTTTGAAGGTAACACTAAGAATTTAAAACCAGGCTTCCGAATGCTTTGATAATAAGTCAAAAGGGGTTTTCTTGAGAGGTAGGGGCCTCTCTGACCAGATAAAATATAAAGACCTGAAAACAAACCTACATGTGTGCACACTCAACATACAGCACCACAGAAAGATGAAATGCCAGGAGCTCTGCCCACTTTGCTACAGTCAGGCTGTGAAAAGTAGTTTTCTCCAGGTGATCACATCTTTCCACATTATTTCTCTGTTCTGTGAAGTCCTGGAGCTGTTTTCCCTTTAAGGGAATCTCTCTTTAACTGTGGTCACCTCTGCTTGTGTCTCTGCAGTTTGTGTACAGCTCATTCTCACTACTAAGGTTTGTAAAGTCCTTTATTCAGATGGTTCTATTTGTTTCCCCTGAAACCAAAAGTATTTGCTGTCTGCCTGATGTTAAAACTTGTAGAGTTCCTATTATTAGCATTAAATAATGTTCACCAGAGCCCGACACTTAATTTTGGGTAACTAGAAGCTATTGGGTAGGGTTGTGCTGGGCTTTGGAAGGGCAGTAAGCTCTTTTTTCATCATCAGCATAAGAAACCTGTAATCCGGGAACTAAAAACCCAGACTGGGGACGAGATGAAGAAATTTTTGAGCATCTTGACTATAGATCGTGTGACGCGTGGTGATCAAGGCTGGTACTCCTGTTCGGCCTCAAGCGGGTTGATGACCAAGAATAACATGACATTTGTCAGGGTCCATGGTAAGCTAAGATCTTCTTCAAAATTATTCTGTGCCTTGACAAGTGAGATAATTTAAATAAATTTATTTTCTTTCTTTCTTTTTTATTTTCACTGGTGAGTTAAAATATTTATTTTTTATTTCATTTTAAAATGAGGGCAGGTATGATTAGTTTACAGAGTTTGCTTTTGTAAGGTTGAAGTCTGAGTTGTAACTGTGTCCTCACCCGGTTAGGGCACCATGTCCCTGTGCAATGTACCCATTGGCAGAGGACTTACCCAGTCCCTCCCTCATCCCCCATTTGAATTTAATTTGAGTTTTTCTGTCATGTGAGTATGTAGATCTACGAGTTTGTCTACTAGCATGTTAATCTACTAGTTTCAGTTTAGTACTGAGTACAGGGGATGCTTGTTTTTCCATTCTCCTGACGGTTAGTTTAGACCAGAGGTTCTCAACCTGTGGGTCGCGACCCCTTTGTAACAATGAAAATATATCCTGCATTTTCAATATTTACATTACAATTCATAGCAGTAGCAAAATTACAGTTATGAAGTAGTAATGAAAATAAATTTATGGTTGGGGGTCACCACAACATGAGAAACTATATTAAAGGGTCACTGCATTAGGAGGCATTAGGAAGGTTGAGAACCAGGGGTTTAGACAATATTCTCCAAATCTGTCCAGGTTGTAACAAAAGATACAAAATCTCTATCTTCTTCTGGTTGAATAGTGTTCCATGTTATTAATCCATTCATGTGTTGCAGGGCACTTGGATTGTTGCCACGTCTTTGTGATTTAAGTAAATTTAGATCATTAGTGATTCTTTGTTCATTTGTAAGATACTTTTGAATTCTTGCTAGGAACCACGTGACCATAGGTTCAAATCTCAACTTTAAAGATGAGATGAGCTGATAGAGTACGTGCTCTCTACATGTTGCTTGTTAGAGTTGTTGCTGCTATTTTAATTATTACTATAATAAGTAGGATGCTATTATCTAAGTTATATATGAGGCATATTTTAAAATTTGATTTTTTTTGCAAGGCTTAAAGGCCTACTTGAATAATCATGAGCTTTGTAAATTGGGGAAACATTTAGCAAGGTCCCGCTAACCCTGGAATGACGCAGGAGTTAGGGGTGCTGAACTCTCACATGGTCGAAAATCCCCATAACTTTTGACTCCCCTAAACTAAACTAATATCCCACTGTTGACCAGAAGTCTCACTCATGACATATAACTGATTGGATATGTATTTATCTTGCATATTATACGTATTATATTGTATTCTTACAATGAAGTAGCCAGAGAAAAGAAAATGTTACTAAGAAAATCTAAGGAAGAGAAAATATGTTTGTTGTTCATTATGTGGAGTGAATTGACGTTGTGGTCTTCACCCTCATCATTTCACATTGGGCAGCTGAGGAAGGGGAGGAAGAGGAGGGTGGCAGAGGTAGAAGGAAACCAGCTTGTAAGTGGATGCACCAAGTTCAAAGCTGTGTTGTTCAAATGTCCAGTGTAATTGAATTGGGGATTCAATGGCTTTGGTGGAGCTTTGAGTAAACCACCTTAATTTTTGATTTACTTCCTTCACTCACATAAGTGTCTGTTTAGATGATACTTTATATGGCATCCTGATTACTAGGCTGGGTGAAGATTTGGGATTTTATAATATGGGAGTGGATCAAAGGGTTTTGAGCAAAGAGGGACATGCTGTGGTTCATGTTTTCATAGCATTACTCTGTTATAGAAATACTTTAGGGAGATAAGGGCAGAAGTAGTGAGGTCAATTAGGAGGCTTACTGCAATAATCCAGGTGAGAGATGGTGGTGGGTGGCTTGGATGAGCAGTCAAAGTGGAGGTAGTAAGAAGTGACCTAATTCTGGATGTATTTTGGAGGAAGAGTCAATAGTATCTTCTGATTGAGTCACTGGCACAGGGTGTAAAGGAAAAAAGAGTGGGAGAAGACTCCTGAGCTGTAGCCTGAGCAGCTGAGTGAATGGTACTTTTGGTTACCCAGATGGGGAAGTTCCAGGGCAGAGTGAGATTTGGGGAAACAGGGTTGGGGTGTTCATTTGGAGATGCCCTTTAAATATCCAAGTGGAGATATTTAATACATAAGTCTGGAACCCAGAGAAGTCAGGACAGGAGATATGTACATGTTAGGGGGTGTGTCAAGGATACTTTAAATTTGAGACTGGAGGAAGATGGAGATGAAGAGAAGACTTCTGAGGACTGATGACATCAACACCTGGGGAGGTGTGGGGAGGGGTGGGGGAGCAGAGAAGTGACCCCTGGGGAGGTGTGGGGAGGTGTGGGGAGCAGAGGGGAAGGGGACATACAGAAAGATGCACAGAGGAGCATATGTTTGAACTGAGTCCTGAGCAATCAGTCAGCTTGTGGGCGTGTAGTAGGAGGCTGAGAAAAGCAAATACGAAGACTGGACATGGGAGGACGCTGGACCGTGACCCATAGAAAGGGAGTGTGGGCAATCTCAGAATTGTAGCTGCTCAGATTCCCCCCAAGGTCTTTGACTTTTCCCTTGAAATGAAAAACAAAACCAAATAACAGCCATAAGTAGACATTTTTGAGAATAATTATTTTTATTTTCTTCCAGAAAAACCTTTTGTCGCTTTTGACAGTGGCATGGAGTCTTTGGTGGAAGCTTCATTGGGAGAGTACGTCAGGATCCCGGTGAAGTACCTTGGATACCCACCCCCTGAAATAAAATGGTAACTACGGGGATAAGTCACAGCTTTGTTTCACATGAAGGCACAAGTTTGGCTTGTTCTCATTCCTGAAAATTTGTTTCCTCTAGGTATAAAAATGGAAGACCCATTGAGTCCAATCACACAATTAAAGTGGGGCATGTGCTGACAATCGTGGAAGTGAGTGAAAAAGACACAGGAAATTACACCGTCATCCTGACCAACCCCATCTCAAAGGACAAGCAGAGCCACGTGGTGTCCCTGGCCGTGAATGGTGAGTTCATGCGCTTTTCCTCTCTGCCCGAGACGCATCATGAAGAGGGTGACCATGTCTCCCCCCAAGCCACCTTCCTTTGTCTCCTGCTGCTTCTCCCACTCCATGGCAGGGCCCGTGTGTATGAAATGGTCCTGGGTGGGGGAGCTGATGGAGATGTGAACCAGTGTGCTGTAGCGGCGTTTGTGTGAAAGGCTGTGTAGGTGTGCGGCGTGGCGGTCAAATGCAAGATTAAAGTGAAGGTGCAACCGGTGGCCAAATGCCGTGAGACAAGAATGCCTGCAGGGACAGTTGTGAAGCCCAAGCTCCGTTACCGTGACCCTGTAATGTATGGAGAGCTGGGGTGCCCTGCCCCTTTGGAGCACACCTGGCACGCAGATGTGCAGAACTCTTCTCCTTGGACTGTGTGGGAAGCTTCTGGCTTGAGGTTGTAGTTGATGCAGCAACGTAGGCACATTTCAACATTGAAGCCTTTTGAAGTTGACACCGTTGACTTAGTGGGATACTTTTGTTTTTTTCTTTGACAGGAGTCTAGCATCTGACTCTGAATCTGTAAAGGGAAGACAGTAGGTTTTTGATTGAAGGATGATTTGAACTTTGTTTTCTCAAGCTGAAAGATATAAACAAATGTTTGGGTGGAGGAGAAGGATGTGTGAGAGGCACTAAGGTGACAGGCTCCTTTGCTGCAGGACTTCTCAGGACATTGAACGTTGCACATAGATATTCAAAGTTTAACACATTTCTATGACAAGAGTACTTTCCCAGTGCTCTATTAATACCTCGTTCCAAACAGCTGAAAGTCACATCTCTGCCGAGGTTTTGTCCTGCCTCCTGGCATGGTCTTTTAACATTCGGGGAATTCTCTCAGGATATGGAGGTGCTTCCCCATGTGCTCTGTATGCTTGGGGAGCTTGGCTTAATTTCTGTTTTTCAGGGAGTATTTTAAAGATAACAGGCTCCAGAAAGGTTGCTTAGAAGCAACATGGAAGTGGAGAGTTGGGGTGGGGGGAACTGGAAAGCTTGTAAGTAGGATGAGAGAAAGAAATGAACATGAAATAAACACAGGAAAATGGGCAGTGAGGACACATCTCATCAGTTTATGAAGTTACTGAGCATCTGACTCTCACTGGCACGTTCTCCCTATGTGAAATAAACTTAAAAAGCAGGTCAGGTTTTGAATGTATAATCTAAGGCTTTAGGTTGAGAGCAATAAGGAAATAGTTTTGCACTAATGACTTTGGAGCCGAAAAAGAAAGAAGAAAGGGAGGCTAGTGAGGAGGAAGGTAGGAGAGAGGATGAGAGGCTCAGCGGGTGGTGACAGCGAATAGTCCGTGAAGACTGACAACTTCCTCCAGAGTGTAGTGCTTCAGTGCTTGGAGCAGAAGTCGGAGTGTCTAGTTTGTTCCAGGTCTTGCCACTTATTCACTGTGGGACCTTGGGAGAGTCATGTAACTTTTTTGTGTTTCATTTTTCTTCTTGGTGTCATGGGGACAGTGATGGTGGTCGTGAGGATTAAGTGACTTAGTGCAAAGCACTTGGAACAATGCTTGACACGTAATAAATGTGTTTATGTTATTCCAGCCATTTTCCTTCTGTCGCCTCACTCTGATCTTGCAAGATGGGGAGGACAGAGAACTGTCTCTAATGCAGAGGAGAGGAACGAAGGCCCAGGGTTGGGACACTTGCCTAAAGTCATTTGGTTTATTTGCCTATCGTTATTAATGGCTTATTGTTAGTTGTATGAGTGTCACTAGAACTCAGATCTGTTTCCAAATCTAGATGCTCTTTGAAATAGAAAGAAGGGTCATCTTTAGGTACCGAAATCCTCTACTTTTCATTCTTCAAAGCTGATTGACAATCCAAAGTTATGTTTCCTGTGTTCAGTCCCACCCCAGATTGGTGAGAAGTCTCTGGTCTCTTCTGTGGATTCCTACCAGTATGGCAGCACCCAGACGTTGACATGCACCGTCTATGCCGTCCCTCCCGCGCACCACATCCAGTGGTACTGGCAGCTGGAGGAGGAGTGCCCCGCCTCGCCCGGGTGAGCAGGCCACCACTCTTCCCCTCCTGCCGTCTTGCATTTCTTATGGCCAAGCCATGCTGTGCCCTATTCTGAACCCACAAGGCTGTCCATAAGGAAGTTTCCCTGCAAGTGGTACTCTGAATCGCCCTTCTTACTCTGTCTTAAATTTTGGGAGAGGTCTTTGCTTGGGGCATCCCCGGTGGGATTAGCTAGCTCTCTCGGTAGGTTAGCCCTTACCTACGCTTCTCCAGATGTAGGCCGACTTGCCCGCTTGGCTGTGTGCCCCTCTTAGTTTCTCTCCCATACTGATCAGCTGGTGAATGCCACATGGCTGCTTCTTGTTCGTGTCCCTGAGGAAGTGCTGATGGGTGTGAGGCAGGCACAGACCCAGCCCCAGCCCTCACTCAGCCTCTTGGTCCCAGCTTATCGGGTTCTAACACAAGCCCAGACATCCTCAGGGAAAGCTCAGCCACGACAGCCGGCCCACCACCACCCCGAGAAGTCCACTTCCTGTTGTTGTTTTCGAAAGGGCTACAACTGGCTTCTTTCTCAGTGGCCGACCATTTCCTTCACAGAGGCAGTGGGGCCAGAGAAGTTGCTTTCAGAAGCCCAGTGGCTTCTAAGTTTCCTTTCTTCCTTTGAACTAATTTAACTTGAATTGTCTTGTCGATCCAATTTATGAATGAAGGTTTGTTCCCAGAATAGCTGTTTCCCTCCTGTATCCTGAATGAATCTACCTAGAACCTTTCCCTTCCTTGCCTGGGCCTATTTTTATTTGGCACCAAGTTCTGTAATGTGGTAGGCCACTTTGAAAGTCATTTCTAAGAACAGAGAGACCAAAGTCTGACCCTTTTCCTTACTATTGATTTGAATCGAAGACAAATTGAATTCTAACACAATCTGTTTGTCTTTCCTACAGCCAAGCTGTCTCGCTGATAAACCCATATGCTTGTAAGGCTTGGAGGAGTGTGGAGGATTTCCAGGGGGGAAATAAAATGGAACTCAACAAAAATCAATATGCCCTAGTTGAAGGGAAAAACAAAGTGAGTTTGAAGTTGTTTCATTTGAAAATCTCTCTCTTTTTAATGGAAGGATGGTACAATTATATGTGAGGCATATTGGAGATCAATAATCAAAGAGTCTTTATAATAAAATGCTGGCATTTTAAAATCAGTTTGAAAACATCGTTGGCTTTTAACAGTACTATTAATTTCTTATCAGAAAAAAAATACCCATGTCATTCAATCATACATTTGTATAAAGTGATTCTGATTTTATAAACAGGAGAATGAGAAAATGTGCATCATTATATGAAAACACACCATTAATTTCATGGTCTCCAAAGCTCATTTTGTATGTTTGAACTACGCCACACGATAATTATACAGATTTACTACCCCGACCTGGAATCTGAAATGTTGCAGAATCTAATATTTTTTGAGCGTTGACATAACACTCAAGGGAAATGCTCTTTTGAGCATTATGAATTTTAGATTAGGGATGTTTAACTGGTACATATATTATGCAAATGTAACAACTCTGCAAAAAAAAAAAAAAAAAAAAAAAAAAAAAAAAACTCCAACGTTTTTGGTCCCAGGCATTTTGGACAAGGGATTGTCAGCTTGTGATTTTGGAAATTTGAGAGTGGGCAGTGGAGAAGTGGGAGTGAAGCAGGTGGGTGGAAGCCGTGGGGGTGCCGCTGAATTTGAGTCTGAATACACAGGCACAAACCGCCCTTGTTGTTTACGGTCTGGGATTTGTGTTTTCCCACAGACTGTAAGTACTCTGACTGTCCAAGCGGCAAATGTGTCAGCTTTGTACAAATGTGAGGCCGTCAACAAAGTCGGGAGAGGAGAGAGGGTCATCCCCTTCCACGTGACCAGTAAGTCGCTTCTCTGGGCGGGGGGTCGGGTCCCTGAAGGAGTGGTCAGGAAGCTGTGTTGCTCTGGCCTCCTGTCCAGTCACGTGAGGGGCATGACATTTAGGGAGACAGCTGGGATTGATAATGTGCTGCTTTTGTTCATAGATTAAATGTTCATAAATTGAACGTTCATAACTCCTCAGCTATCTCCTGGGCTTGAATGAGGTCAGTAGAGAGGGAATGGTTTCGCAGATGGCTTTCACCACAAGCTCTGTGTCCTACCTGCTCTCGGTCCTGGAGCCTGGCATGGGGCTTGTGTCCGGAAACGCGCGACTCCACTGAGTGTGGGCTCTCCGGAAGCGTTCCGAATGACTTAGGAGCTGGGCCTTCCCCACCCTGCTGGCTTTGCCTATGCTCTTTAATTTTATAGACAAGCCTTAGCTAACTATATTGAATACAATATTTTATTTTCATTTATTTATTTTTTTGAGATAGAGTCTCACCCTGTTGCTCTGGGTAGAGTGGCATGGTGTCATCTTAGCTCGCAGCAACCGCTTACTCCTGGGCTCAAGTGATCTTCTCGCCTCAGCCTCCTGAAGAGCTGGGACTACAGGCACCTGGCAGGAGACCTGGCTAGTTTTTCTATTTTTAGTAGAGACAGAGTCTTGCCCTTGCTGAGGCTGGTCTCAAACTCTTGAGCTCACGCACGAAGAGTGCCAGAGTGCTTTGACTGACTAAGCACTCTGATTAAAAATCACCTCTAGTCATCGCACTCAAAGTGTGTGGGTGTATTTAGTAATCCTCCCAGAGTGCTAGAATTACAGGAGTGAGCCACCGTGTCCAGCTGAATAAAATATTTTAGTCTGGGCTAATTGGTTGGAATAAATGTAGCTTTACCAGCACTGAGTGTTCTATGTTAGAGAGGAGCTAAGTTTTCAAAAATTCTGTATCATGATTAGATGCTGTGCTTTGGATTTTGTTTTTTCTTATCACCGACACTTTGCTTAGAGCTCAGATAAGTTTATGTGATAAATATCTGGGGAAAATGAATTTACATCTCAGTTATATAATAATTTGGGGAACCCGAACTATCTAGCTTGGTTGTCTCCTTGTTGTCGTCTGAGATTGCGAGAGCTTCTTTTGGTCCTTTATAGCAGCCTGCAGACAACTAGAAGATGACAGCATGCTGCAGCGGCTGAGGTCACCACCCTCTAACTGTGGCTTTCCATTTCAGGGGGTCCTGAAATTACTTTGCAGCCTGGCCCCCAGCCATCTGAGCAGGAGAGCGTGTCTTTGTGGTGCAGTGCAGACAGAACTATGTTTGAGAACCTGACGTGGTACAAGGTTGGCCCACAGGCTCTGCCGATCCACACGGCGGACTTGCCCACGCCTCTTTGCAAGAACCTGGATATTCTTCAGAAACTGAACGCCACCATGTTCTCCAATAGCACAAATGACATTTTGATCATGGAACTCCAGAATGCGTCCTTGCAGGACCAAGGAGATTACGTCTGCTTTGCTCAAGACAGGAAGACCAAGAAAAGACGTTGTGTGGTCAGGCAGCTCACAGTCCTAGGTAGGAGGCCCTCCGGTACTCCAGATCATTGTCCAGAGGTGGTTGGAATGGCTTCCATGTAGTGGTTATGGGTGCTGTGCAAAAATTACCATTCTCTAGGAACTTAGGAAGTAGAGAAGAACACACTTCCTCTCTTGAAAGTGCTTGAGGCAGAAAAAGCTGGTAATGGTGAAATGATATATTAAAACAGAAAATAACATGATTCCTTTCAACCCTGATGATGGGGTAACTGAAGTATATGCAAGGTATGAGCTTAAAACTGGAAAATTTCCACCTTATTCCTGGGCATTTGGCGTGCATATTTGTGGAATGCCTGCGATGAACCAGAGGAGTTCCAGAAGTGCATGGTGGTGAACAAGATGGGCGGGATGAGAACACAGGCAGTCACTGAGAGGTCAGAGCACAGCGAGGTCTCTGAGTCCATGAGGACAGGATTGATCTCTACTTGGCTCCCTGCTGTAGTTGGGGTCACAGAACATAGCAGCACATACTGGGTGCAGCTTATATGGACGGCTGAGTTCAGGACCTGGATGAGTCCCTGTGGAGGGTACACACTACTCCCTGCCTTGCCTTTGGGCCATCCCATGTGGTCAGCTGTCAATAGGATGATAATTTTAATGAACAAATAGCTTCGTAAATTCCCCAGGGAGCCTCTCTGTACACCTTGTCGAACCTCGTGCCTTGCACTCAGGATGGGCAGCCCTGACTCTGCCTCTGGGGAACCAGGCAGATCTGTGCACCTGCTCTTTGTGCCTCCTCGCTCTGCATTTTCTTCTCCTTTTAGTGTCTCTTCCCAGTTCCTACAATGTGTGTGTACTCTTGTTTTTTACTGTTAGGAAGGGGATCTGCCCAGGTGAGTTTATCTATACTGAAGTTTTAGAGGGATAATATCTTCCTCAGAGGCCCTGGCATATTTTAAGAGCTCCCCACTGATAGGTACTAGCATAAGGTTTGCTGTGTTTAAGACTCAAGTCTCAGAAGAAGAGATTTTTTGAGGTCAAGTTTCTCTAGGACCCTTCAGATCGCAATGCATGTGCGACCGTGTACTTTCTGTTGACGCTGGTGGCTGGTCTGGTTTCAAACTAATGGGAAAAGTCAGAAAGAGATTGTGAATGGGATGCCAAGCCTTGCCACACCCAGGGGTATGTGCTCACAGCTGGCAGATTTGCTTCTCTGAGGACTCCTGTCTTTTTTCCTAAAATCTATTCTTAGAAATAGACTAGAATCCAGTACATTTGCTTAAACCCCAGTGTGGCACACTGTTGAGGTAATCTCATTTTGCTAGAGCGTTAAAATGTATTTTTTCCACATGATTCTTTTTGAAGCTTAGTTGATTCGAACAAGATATTTGCACAGCACTTTGATGATTTGGGGAAAGGGTGAATCCAAACTATTCCTGTCCATTTGAACAAATACTCAAGGGCTTCGTTTTCTTTAAATCCATGACTTTTCTTAGGAGGGTGTTGTTTGGTTCTTTTTTTTTTTTATTTTTGTTTTATTTTTTATTTTTACATATACATGTGTTTATTAGGTTTCCACTTTTTGTCTTCACGAAATGAAAAAGGCTTAAAATTTAACAGCAATAACAATGTTTAAGATAAGGACTAGAAACAAAAACCTCACAAAGAACAAAAGAAGATAAATACATTCAGAAAAGAAATCAGACGATTGCTGCAACAAAGTATTAAGCAACAATAATAATAGTAATGCAAAGAAAGTATTTTAGCAGAAATAGCACTGGACTCAGCAGTCTTTTGGACTCAGCAGATTCAGTAAACAGTTAAACCATACACTTAACTTCTAGGAGCACTTAAACAATTGTGCCACTTTGTTTAACTGCTCCTGCACTACAGCTGTTTCACCTGTGCAGTAATGCAAATGGTCCTGTCCTTCCTGTCACATCAGACTCATCGTGAGGAACAAAATTCATATAAACAAGTTTTTTAGAAATTTTGAAATAAATACAAGGTCTCCTTTGTTGATTTAATGCGAGTTTGGCACTTTCCAAGAAAAAACATGGCAGCATTCTAGGATTTTGTTGGCTAGAACTTTCATGGGACTGATGTTTCCCATTGGGAAGCCATGTCTGATTAGAGGGAAATCCATAAAGGTGACGCTGAACCTTTATGTTGCAATGTGGTTACCAGCTAAAATCATGGATAGGAACATTCAAAAACATGAGTCTTCTCTCTCCTCTTTCTGACCTGTGTTCTCTAACTGTACCCAGTGGCCAGTGGTGCTCTTATCAGCCTCTGTGTATTTGCAGCTTAGTAAATCAAAGCTACTGTTTACTAAATTTAAACTGCTTAAAAAATGTATTGATACTAAAAATCATTCCCAGTTATAACTACGTGTTCCATGATTTTCTTTTTATATGCCTAGAGCGTACGGCACCTGTGATCACAGGAAACCTGGAGAATCAGACGACAAATATAGGTGAAACCATTGAGGTTTCGTGCATAACATCTGGGAATCCCCCTCCACATATTACCTGGTTTAAAGATAATGAAACCCTTGTGGAAGACTCAGGTAAGCAGAGTTTGTCTCTGTTTCTTTGGCTGCAGAGTGTTCCCAGGGATGTTATCTAAAACCCATATCACTTCTTGATTTAGTTGAAGGTTAAAAAGTAAGCAGCATTAACATATGTGGTCTGGCTCATTTCATAGACTTGGATTCAGAATATTTGGAAACTTGTTTAATTCTGTGGACGCCCCATGGGAGATGAGTCCGCAGTAGTTCCTATGTAATTTTTCAAAGTTAGATAATAGCCCAAGGTGTGAAGGGCAGCATTTATATTAAAAAAATAAAAATTTCTGGAATTTTCTGGTTCCACAGACCACATCATTATAAATAAGAGTGATCATGTTTCTCCTGTCGTAGGCATTGTACTGAAAGACGGGAACCAGAACCTCACTATCCGCAGAGTGAGGAAGGAGGACCAGGGCCTCTACACCTGCCAGGCCTGCAGTGTTCTGGGCTGCGCGAAAGTGGAAGCGTTTTTCATAATAGAAGGTCAGTGGAAAAACTAATCACAGACCCGTTGGCCTGTGATGACTTTGTACCTTATATCCACCCACACACTCGGGAGCGATGACTAGAGGTGATTTTTAATCTTCTTTGTCCCTCATAACTTTTCTTCAACAAGTGTGTGTTCTCTCTTTTTTAATTTATTTATTTTGTATTTTTTACATATACATGTGCTTATTAGGTTTCCTCTTCTTGCCTTTACAGAATTAAAAAGGCTTAAAATGTAATAACAATAACAATGTTTAAGATAAGGACTAGAAACAAAAACCTCGTAGAGAACAAACAAAGATAAATACATTCAGAAAAGAAATCAGACGAGTGCTGCATCGAAATATTAAGCAACAATAATAATAATAATGCAAAGAGTGTAACATTCACATTGTCAGATAAGAGTATGTCTATTATAGAATGCTTTGACTCTGAGGCTCAGTATGGAGTCATCAGTTCACTTCTTATTTTTTTTCCCCAAGGTCTCAAAAAGTAGACAACTAATATTTATAAATAAAAGTAAAAGATAATTTCAAAAAAATACATCATGCCAAATCTTATAGACAATAGAAAAAGAAGGAATACTTCAAAATCATTCTACGAGAAGTGTGTATTCTCTTAACCAGATAACATAATTAATGTTGTTTTGATTCTGCTTGCATCAAATTTCGTATCCTTATAGTTCTTATTGTGGAAACATTCTTATAATATCCTCCCTCCCCTGATTCTTTGTTTGAATGGCTCAATTAACTTACAGAGATGATACCTGCATATTTATTTGGAAAAATATTAGAATTGCTGCCTAGTTGTGAAGGTAAATGCTGTCCTATAGCTGCGAGGGTTCAGAGTTTCCGTGGACTAAAGATAATTAAGATTCACTTGTGAACAATAGGCCTTTGTTTTTCTGACGTGGAAAATTTTTGCTTCTTATCTAAATATGTAGGGAAACCTATATGTGTATGCAAGGGGTGATGGAAATCTGGCATTTTCTCAGATAGGAGAAGTAATTTGTGTCAGAATATTTTATCTTAAGAAGTGTATTCCTACATCTTTTTTTTAACAACCCACTGAAAGAACAATACGGCCGCATCGTGTGGGCGGGGGATGGCACACATGGGGAAGAAAGACGGAGGTGACAGAAGGGAGATTGAGGGTTTCAGTGAGCTCACCCCAACCTATCTCTTGAAGTCTAGATTTTGATCCCTTTAATCTGTCCATTCTGTGTTGCCAAGTATTGCATCTAGATACGCTGATGTGTTTGCAAATCTGGAGGCTTATTACCATTTCATAAACTGCACTTACAAATGAAGATTTCCAAGGACAAGGTGGTTTTTACGTTTCCAAAGGGAAATGCATTCCCTGGAGCTCTGCCTCACCCCCATTGGCTCTTACAGAAGCCCCAGGAGGTGACAGTGGCACAGACCTTATAGCTCCTTCCTACCTGGAGAGGGTACTACGCAAGGAAGCCTCCCAATAGGTTTCCAAATGCTATGTGAAAATATTCAGACGTGAACTCGTATAGAAAATGGGCTCTATGAACTTTATACCCTTTATGTGCAAATGGACTTCTAAAATTCTAGTGTGAATAAAGAATTACTTTGCTAGGACCACCAGAGAAACAAAACCTATTCTCAGCATTTTGCTAACTAATTTATTACTTATCTTCTGCCCCCGGAGGCACAGGGGCCCTTCTTTCACCCTGTGCTTGCTCTTCTGATGGGAGAACCCCCTCCCCCAGTGATGATTGCTTCCATATCCCCTCTTTGCTTCACTCTTAGTGGAAAACCTCCTTCTGCATTTGATTTCTCCTGCTCAGAGCTGTTCTCTGGAGCCTCGAGCCTCTGAGTTTTCCTTGCTGACCCCTAGTTTTCTGTTCTCTTGAAACTCCTATTACCAGGCGGTGCGTGATGTTCTCATCTCAGCTGTCTCTCTTTTCCTCACTCAGGCTCCTGCCACACAGGGACCAGGACAGACCTTGTTTAACCCTTGACTGGACCACCAACTAGCTGTGTGTCCTGGTTCAAGTTGCTTAACCTCTCTGATATTCTGTTTCTTCATCTAAGACCGAGGGTTGAGCAGGTTAAGTGGGAAAATATATTTAAAGAGATGAGTGCACAGTAGGTACATAGTAATCGGTAGCTCTCTAGTCGAAGAACTTTAATTTTTTGACTTCTACATATAAACGGCCCCTTTACAAACTCTGCATAGCTCAAAATGTTGACTCTCAGCATAAAACCACACTTTTATTTTCCCCAAATAGAAATGCTTTTCTCCTCTGTAGACCATGGTCTGTTTTCTTCCCATCAAAGACTCTTCTTCCTCTAACACTTCCTACATTTGTCTTTTAAGATATTAATACTTTTATCCTTAGTCACTTTAAAATTTTACTGTTGGGAGGTTTTTGTGAGCAATATTTTGCAAGCTTTGAATTTCCCATTAAGAATCCTATAGACCCATCCAAGTGAGGGGTGTGAGACTATCGCCCTTTAGGGTTTCTCCAAATTTTCTAAGAGTTTAATGAGATCTCAATTTCATGCTGAATGTTGTCGTCTTACATCAAAAGATCTGAATTTCCACCTGCTGACATTCCTATGTGTCTTTTCAGGAGTCCAGGAGAAGACTAACTTGGAGGTCATTATCCTAGTGGGCACTGCAGTGATTGCCATGTTCTTCTGGCTACTTCTTGTCATCATCCTACGGACCGTTAAACGGGTAACAAAATAATTCCCTTCTGTCTCATGCACATTGGTTTTAATGATTAATGGAGATGACTGGGGTCCTTTGAGTTGTTTCTTCCCATTGTCATTGGCTCAATGGGGGCATTTTTATTTCAATACAATAACATTCTTGCCCACTTTCTTTTGGCTGCACCTCAGGGCTTTAATTGATAGAAGCCACTAGAGGGAAAGGGGCTTGGACTGTCTAGTGTAATTAAGATTTAAAAACTTAATTCTGAGCTCCTTTGGGGGATAAAGGGACACTAGAAGCAGGATTATAATAGAACCACTCTCAAACCCCGTGAGTTTCATTAGAAAATGACCTTGGGAATGAGGCTGCTGTAAACAACAACAAGAAGGACGTAAACAGCAGGCAGCGGCAGGGGGTGTTACTGGGGAGACTTATGCTTTCCAGGCCAGCGGAGGGGAGCTGAAGACGGGCTACTTGTCCATCGTCATGGACCCAGATGAACTGCCCCTGGACGAGCATTGCGAACGCCTGCCTTATGATGCCAACAAATGGGAATTTCCCAGAGACAGGCTGAAACTGGGTGCGTTTTTTAATTGTTATTATTTTCGTATTGGGTTTATAAGGCCAGCTCATCTTCCATTAGGATAATGACACATTTAGTCTATTCAGAGGTTGAGTTTTGGTTCAGGAATATTAATTTCACCTTTTGAATTTGAGTAATCACTCATATAGTCACTCGAAGCCGGTTCCTGTATAGTCATCCCAACCAGGACATTTGGAGAACCAAGGAGCAACTATTAAATAAAGAAGCCTGGAGAAGGGCACACAGTGGACCACCCTGTTAAACTGGGTGTAGGGTCACCCCATCTAGTTGGAATATCACTTTGGTGGTGTAATAATCACGTCATTTTGTCTTTGCCATTATTGTCGACTCCAGGCAAGCCTCTTGGACGTGGTGCCTTTGGCCAAGTGATTGAAGCAGATGCCTTTGGAATTGATAAGACAGCAACTTGCAGGACGGTGGCCGTCAAAATGTTGAAAGGTAAAAATCAAACTCTACAGTGATGTGTCACTCTCTGTGCTTTATCCAGTCTCTCTATATGATGGAGGCTTGTTTTGGTGGCTGTGCCCTCAGGTGGGCCCACCAGCCAAGCATGCAGCAGCCTGTATAACCCCCATGTGTAAAGGGAATAAAGGCCCCTCCTTTGTAGCCTTACACCAGGGTATGTGGCCTGGCAAGTGAAAGTGGGGAGGGGTTTTACCTACCTTGTCTCGGTGCCCTTGTGCAGGGCTCAGCTAACACAATTGTGCTTAGTGGTCCTAATTATAGGGAAAAACAAATTGTGGTTATGTTAAAATTATTTCTTAATATATTATGGTGTAGGATAATTATAGACCAACTAGAAACATGGAAAGGAAAGCAAAAAACAAAAACATGTTCTCTGGAATTGGAATGTATAAAAGCACTTCACATATAAAAGATAATTTGCAAAACAAAAAGCATGAGTGTGCTAGGAAGAAAGGATTACAGGGGATTTCTTTTTAAATGAAAAAGCTGTGCAAGTAATGGTTAGTCCTAGCAGTAATGGAATTTCGATCTAGCTGGTCCAATTTTGGGGAATGATGCACAAACAGCTTCTTGCTCCCACTGTGATGTGCGTTCACTGAAGACAGTGCTGCTGACCCTTCACCCATAGGTGTGTCCTGAAGCCAACTCTCCTTCTGTCTTTTCTGTGTGTAGCCGAGGGTGCGTGAGATGTTGAGGCAGCTCATCAAGGCCTGAGGTGTGGACCGTGCCTGTGAATCAGAGGGAAGGGTAGCAGTGGATACAGGATCAGAGGCATAGGCTTCATGCCGTCAGCCTCCGGTGCCAACTGGCCTTGCCAGCTGGCCCTTATTAAGTTGCCTAAACAGATTGGCACAGATCGGCTGGAACATTCAGTGTAGCCTCTGAAACATGAGGATATTTAATACATGGTGTTGCTTCCTTATGAGGAAGCATCGAAATGATCAGACCTGAGAAGCACAGTAAACCTGAAATACGAAAGCCCAGTTCTGCAGAAGCAAAGACTATGTCGTGAGCCCATGTGGATGTGTTCTCTGTTTGCAAAAAGACTTCACAGTAGATTCCTTTCAGTAAACATCTGGGTTCATTTAAGGTATGAACTTTATTTCAAATTAGAAAATAGGATTTACATTTGACTCATGAGGAAATGCACCTAGTCTGCAAATTATATCTCTAGTCGTATCACCCTGAAGGGTAAATGGCACAGTGACGTGTGGTAGGAAGAGGGCATCGGTCATCCCAAGGTGACCCCTGCACCTGGGATTCCCCCTCTGCCCTGTATCTGCAGAGGGAGCAACACACAGTGAGCACCGAGCCCTCATGTCCGAGCTCAAGATCCTGATCCACATCGGCCACCATCTCAACGTGGTCAACCTCCTCGGAGCCTGCACCAAGCCCGGAGGTGAGTAACAGTGGAGGGTTTGGGTAGCCTGATCTTGACACTTGCTTCTCTGCTAGTGTTTGAGGGAAATTATTTAACTTCCAAGGCCTTGATTTTCTTAACTCAGAAAACTTCCCAGATTCCTACATATAATATGTTTCACAGAGGGAGGTTTAATGGGCGTTATAGTTAATTCTAAAACTTCCTCTGAATTAAAAAATATATCACCACTATGCTATAGTTTGCTACTTGGCTAACTGATGTTCAGATGAGAAAAATAAACTTCCCAAAATGGTTGAAGGCAGAGGACTTTAAAAATAGGAGTCCTGTCGACTTAGTGTTTTTCAACCTTTTTTATCTCACGACATACTTGAACCTATAGTTAAACTTCCATGGCACAGTTAAATTACGTTGATAAAAAAAAAAAGGAGTGAAAAAAGAATATACTTACTTTCCTTTGAACTTCTTTCAAAAATCGTTTAATGATCTTTAAAAACTTTCATGGCACACCTAAGATCCACAGCCCACTGGTTGAAAATCACTGTCTTAAGTGAGTGCATTGAAAACAAGTAGATGGATTTTACTCTGAAATTTTGGCTAATCTTGTTGTAAAATTGCCTTTAAAAAAGAGCTATGACCTAAGAGGCTGGGGGCAGCTGGTCTCTATGATCCTTTCCCAGTGAAAGTTTGCGTCCTTCTTCTAAGGTGTTTTGGGTTCATCGAAATATTAAGCACTTGGTGAGAGTAAAAAACCACTTTTTCCTTTCCCGATGTGCTGTGCTGTCTGCAGGGCCCCTTATGGTGATTGTGGAGTTCTGCAAATTTGGAAACCTATCAACCTACTTAAGGAGCAAAAGAAATGAATTTGTCCCCTACAAGGTATGTCGTTTCCTAACTCGACTCTGGCAGTGTTGTAAAGTGAAGGAAACTCAAAGGGGTACGGGGTAGGGGTTTTGTTTTCATTTTTCAGGCTAGTTTTTTAGTTGAAGCTCTGAATTTCGAGAAATCTCACTTTACCTCTTGGCTGTCACACTTCCTCTTTACCTTCTGGAGGAACGTCTGCTTGCCATGTTTTATTTTTGTGACTTTAAGCCACGACCCCATTACGGAGTGTGGGATTTGGGGAGCAGGCAAGTGCAGGCCAGGAAAGCACAGGGCAGAAGGAAGGCCACTCTGGGTCATTCTCTCCCCAGCCGTATTTGGCCCTGGGGAGTGTAAATGCCTCTGTAAAAAAAAAACACCCTAATGCTGGAAGTTGTCTACGTGCAACTTGAAATGAGGCATTTATCTCTAGAAGTTGAAGAAGGAGCTAGATGTTATGGAAGAAACCCTATTATGTACAAAAATTGGCCCCAAATTTCAGCCCACAGACTACATGCTTCTACACCCGCGGTCCTTCCTGCCTGTTTTTTGAATGGTTTTAATTGTTTCCACAGTTTACTGCTTTTTAGAGGCCTGTTTTGTATTCAAGGAGTTTGTTTGTTCCTTTGCTTCTTTATAGTCCAAAGGGGCACGGTTCCGTCAGGGGAAAGACTACGTGGGGGAAATCCCTGTGGACCTGAAACGCCGCCTGGACAGCATCACCAGCAGCCAGAGCTCCGCCAGCTCCGGGTTTGTGGAGGAGAAGTCCCTCAGTGACGTGGAGGAAGACGAAGGTATCTGCCAGTGCTCCCGCCATGCTCAACCCCGTTGCTCTCGCAGGAACAGACGGGGTGGCACAGGAATTCCGTCATGGGAACCATCTGATACTATCTATTTGAGAGAGATCTGAATTTCTTGTCTGTCTCCATCCAGTCTCCCCAAAAGAGAAGTGTGGAAGCCCTGACGCAGCACTGGGTTAGGTTGGGAGGCAAAGCAGTGCTAGCCTGAAAAACATGGGTGGCACAGGTGGGCTGGGCATCGGTGACAAACACAGCGACGCGCTCGGCATTGCTGGTGGGAGAGGCCAAGAGCCCCGGCCCCAGCGGTTCAGCCCGTGTTGCAAGCTTCACCAGCACACAAGGAGTCTCTGCTCATCACACCCAACTCCCCCCACAGTTCAGGAGCCGCCTGCTGCTCCTGCTCCCCAGCAGCTCCCGAGCCCTCCTTGCAGCCACTCCTCCTCAGCGGGGTCTCAGGACATGCACTGTCTTTGGTCATGTTCCCAGGAAATCTTAGTGCTCTTTAGAGCTGTGGCCCAGCCTAATGTCAGGACTTCAGCCAGCTCTGAGGTACACTGTACCCCTGCTTCCCCCAGGAGGAGTGTAGGTGGAGATGGGGCTCCCTGGCCTTGGGCTCCTCTTGAGGAGCGAGCCTAGAAGAACCCAGGCAGGACAGAGTGGGAGAAACGCACTGTTTTCCTTGACATGGGCCTATACAGAGGATTTACATTTAGCTTCTTTTTCTTAGAAGCTGAGCAGGAGGTGTGAGGCTAGGACTTGGACTAGGAGCACATGGGGAGGTTGTCCAGGCCTGAGCGGCACTTTCTGGACCCTGCTCCTTCCCTCTCAAGAAATGGCAGTAGTGAGCCGGAAGTGTAAGGGATCGAGGCAGTGTGTGGAGTAGAAAGAGCATTGGCCTGGAGTCTTACCTGCATTTCTTCATCTGGAAAATGAGGAGGTTTCACTGATTGTTCTCTACGAGCCCTTTAACCTGAGCATAACATAACAAGTTACTGAGAAAAAGGCTTGCAGACTTTTTAATACTTAGGAGGTTATTATTACAACTAAGTTTGTGTTTCCTCTGCTATTTGTCTCTGGGAAAGAAGCCGTAAGTCTTATCTTATCGGACCAAAGTTAAGAGATCGTTTTGAAACACCCATGATGTCTTAGTGTTTATTTGTGCCTTTGCACTGAAGCAAACGCCACCACTTCACATAAATTCATCTTTCTCCCCATGTTCCTGTTATCTCTCATTCACATCCTTGAAGGAAAAAACATCCTTACAGCACTTCTGTAAGTCTGAAAGTGACAGAAGAAAAACCCGTTTTGGATATTTTTAGTTTTCCATTGTAGATTGTAGTTTGACCTTTGGTCTTCATCCTCGGACAAAGCCTGGAGAGAAAAGATTCAATGACCCTGAATATTGGTTTATTTTTAGAGCTCTTGCTATAAAAACTATTGTTTATTCCTCTGAGTGCATGACAAAAAACAACAGCTAAAACAGCAAATTTGGAAATGTCCTCTTTGTTTTCCTGTTACCTATGCCAATTTTACCTCTATTTCCACCTCCTGGATTTATTGGCTTAATTTGGCTAAAACCAGTGGAAAAACCAGTATTTTCCCCAAGGAATATGATGAAGGCTAAGGACACTAACTTACAGAAGTTAAAGCCATTTACTCCCTACTTGTGTTTCCTGATATTTAACCCCTATGTTTCAAAAAGCTCATTACTCTAACAAACTTAGGAACAAATCACACTAACTGGTGGAAATACTCATCTTCATCCTCCTGCCTCCCTGGACAGCTCCTGAAGATCTGTACAAGGACTTCCTGACCTTGGAGCATCTCATCTGTTACAGCTTCCAGGTGGCTAAAGGCATGGAGTTCTTGGCTTCCCGAAAGGTAAGCCAGGCCGAGGGGAAATCACTTGTCTCTCGAGAGATCACAGGTGTGGAAATAAGGTGTCCAATGCCAGGCATTGGTGTTTGTTTGGGATTGTAATTCATTCCCCACTGACTCTTGTGGACGCTCTGTTTCTGCTAATTCAAGATGGCTAAAGAGGGGAGGCGCCTGTGGCTCAAAGGAGTGGGGCGTCAGCCCCATGTGCCGGAGGTGGCGGGTTCAAACCCAGCCCCGACCAAAAACTGCAAAAAAAAAAAAAGGATGGCTAAAGAGCTCATGGAACTGATCTGTATATAGATACCAGATCTATGAAGCACTGGGCCGTCTTCTGAGCACTGAGGATACTTGATGAACAAACAGGATCAGCCCTCCACCCTCTCGGAGTTTACATTCTAGTGGGTGGAGCAAGCAATAAGCAATATAAACAAGTAACGCACATCACTGTTTAGGTGGGGGTGAGTGCCTTGGGGAAGATAAAGCAGGACCCGGTTCTGGAGTACACAGGAGGGATGTGTGGGTGTGTGTGCCTGTGCTCTGTGTGTGTGTGATTTTAAACAAGTGAATGAGGAAGGAATGTGACTTCGGAGGAGCAACCTGGACGGGGTGACACCAAGCCTTACAGATAGCCCAGCGTGAGAGAGTCTATTTTTAATGTATTTCACATTCGTTACCATCCATCAAAAAGTATTTTGTTAGTAGTATAATTAGAAGCCAGGAAGGACAGGCTTCAGATGAGAGTGATTAAAAGAGCTAAATTTAGAAAAGTAGGCCAAACAAAGGCTGAGGTGGGGACGTGACAAGTGACAAATATCCCAAAGGTTGTAAACACCAGGGAAGGAGTGGGGTTGGTGGCAGTCATCCCTCTGGAAAGGGTAAAAAAAAATGCATAGTTTCACATTAAACAAGAAAAATCCCAAGTAAGTTTTGGAAAAAATTGTCAGTTGACAGTGTATTTTGACACAGCCTCCTGGGGAAAGAGTTTGTTGTGTTTCTTTCCCTAAGTTAGAGTGAAATCCCTAACTCATTTTTGCATCTAAAGTTTAAAGTGCCTCATGGCCTCCAGAGCCTCAGGATCTCAGATATTTCTGCTCGAGAGATGCTGTGTTCTCTGAAGGGAAGGGAGAGAACTGGGATCTTTCAGGGCTTTCCAAAGAGAAAGGCTCTTTGCCTTTCTTGGAGATTGGGATTTATTATTATTATTTCTTTTTTTTTCTTTTTATTAAATCATAGCTGTGTACATTAATGCAATCATGGGGTACAATGCACTGGTTTTATATATAATTTGAAATATTTTCATTGAACTGGTTAACATAGCCTTCATGACATTTTCTTAGTTATTGTGTTCAGACATTTATATTCTACATTTAGTAAGTTTCACCTGTATCCTTCTAAGATTCACCGTAGGTGTGGACTCACCAAT
>CAUYRH010094569.1:0-12600 GCA_963574655.1 Perodicticus potto
CAGGCGGGAGCCAGGCGTTGCAGGGTGCAGCAGGGGCGGCCGAGTGCTCCTGCGGCTCCAGCTTCTCCATGGGGCTGGCCTGCGGCGCCCGGATGCTCTAAGAACGTTTCCACTGTTGTTTGGAGGACACACGCAGTGGGATTCAGAATTCCTGGAGAATTGCCTTTGTCAGAAGCTGGAAGTATTTCTTTAAATTCCGTCGCTTAGTTTTCCAAAGAAACATCAAGAAACCATGAACAACATTAGTAATGAAGAGTTTGACTAACACTTGCTTGATGAAGGTTTTACTGCCAAGGACATTCTGGACCAAAAATTAATGAAGTTTCCTCTTCTGATGATAAGGATGCCTTCTATGTAGCAGACCTTAGAGATGTTCTGAAGAAACACCAAAGATGGCTAAAAGTTCTTCCTTGTTTCACTCCCTTTTATGCAGTCAAATGTAATGACAGTAGAGCCATTATGAAGACCCTCACTGCCATTGGGATGGGATTTGACTGTGCTAGCAAGACTGATATACAATTGGTGCAAAGTCTCATGGTGCCTCTAGGGAGGATTATCTATGCATCCTTGTAAACAAGTGTCTCAAATTAAGTATGCTGCCAATAATGGGGTCCAGATGATGACTTTTTTTTTTTTTTTTTGAGAAAGCCTCAAGCTGTCACCCTGGATAGAGTGCTGTAGCATTACAGCTCATAGCAACCTCCAATTCCTGGGCTCAAGCGAGTTTCCTGCCTCTGCTTCCCAAGTAGCTGGGACTACAGGCGCCCGCCACAACACCCAGCTATTTTTTGGTTGAAGCCGTCATTGATGTTTGGCAGGCCTGGGCTGGATTCGAACCTATCAGCTCAGGTGTACGTGGCTGGCGCCTTAGCTTGTTGAGCCACAGGTGCCAAGCCCATGGTTTTTTTTTTTTAAACTATAGTCTGGCCCGCTAATGGTCTGAGGGACACTGAACTGGCCCCCTGTTTAAAAAGTTTGAGGACCCCTGATCTAGAGTAATGCAAACCATGCCTGAATGTTTATAGCAGCATTATTCATCATTGCCCCAAACTGGAAACAACTCAAATGTCCTTCAATAAGTGAATGGAAAAGCAAACGGTGGGATCACCATTGAAGAAGAATAAATTATTGCTGTGTGCAATAGCTTGGTCACATCTCAAAAGTATCATGCTGAGTGAAATAAGCCAATCTCAAAAGGCTGCATACTGTATGATTTCATTTATGTGGTATTGTAAAATGGAAAAGACTATAGAGACAGAGAACATAGCTATAGTTACCAGGGGTTGCCGATACAGGGAAGATGTGAATACAAAGAGACAGCACAAGGGGAATTTTGAAGGAATATAACTATTCTGTGTCCTGATTGCAGTGGTGGTTACATAGATCTACACATTGTTAAAACTCAGGGAATTGGAGATTAAAAAACAGTGAAATTTATAGTATCCTAATGAGAAAAAAAAAGTTAAAAATCAATAAACTTAATGTGATACGTGTGTGCACACATCCAAGAGTAACAGATGATGTATAGTCATGGAACATTTGAAAGTACTGACCAAGTATTCAGTCACAAATAAGGCTCACATTTTTCAAAAAGACAGTAATATACAAGTTACATTTTTGTCTAGACAATTTAATTATAAATTAAATGTGCACTTTTGACACAGCATATACCTAAAATGAATTTCTAAATAACTTAGAGTGTAAAAAAGAAAAAAAAATTGCAAAATACTTAGAAATAAATGACAATCATTCATTCATGTAAGTTTAACATCCCATCTAAAGGGAGAAAGCGCAAATAAGTGACTTAAAAGCATTTAACTCATTTAACTAAGGACACAAAGGGAGCAAATCTAACTGAGCTAGATAGAAGAAAAAAATTAATAGGAATTAAGAAATAATTAAGGATATTAATTAACTCTAAACTTCTTGCTTTGGAAAATGAAACAATAAAAATGCACGAATCTTTAGTAACATTGATGAAGTGGGCAAAAAGAAAAAAATGCAAATAAATATTAATAATACTGATATAAATAATTGGGTCATAATTACATAGAGAATATAAAATATAAGAAATATGAAGAAGATGTTGTGAAAAGCATTTTGCATCTAGATTTTAAAATGTGGATGAAGTGAACAATTTCATGAGACCATGTCAATAAGTTTAATAAATCAATAACAATTATTAAAATTGAATGTAGCAATAAACTCCCCCCCCAAACAATATAGCATTCTCAAACATTTTACAGGTAAAGCAAATATGGAAAGTAACAATTTGATAAATTTGGTGTTTTAAAACAGAGTACAGTATGTTCTCTGCACTTTTCTCTTTGAAATAGTTCTAAATTTTAAAAAAATGTAAAACAAATGAGGAAAGGGTACTGTGATTAGAATAGAAGACCCTGGCTCTGTCTCTCCCAGTTTTCTCCCTTATTGAGGGAGAAAACTGGGTCCCAGATATGTTGCACTGCACATCTTACCTCACACTTGAGAGACAGAGCCAGGGAAGATAAGAATGGGTGGTTTCCTGTGTGTGATGACAGGAAGGGTAGTGGGGTAGACCTACATGGTGACATTAGAAGTAGATGGCATTCGTGCCACTGTAAGTTTCCAGCAGAACTGTCTAAAGAAGAAGCCCAGTAGAGCTGGGAGTTTTCATGCTCAGGCCTGATAACTTCCTGATGGAAAAACTGTAGGGGCCTCAGGACAAGATGTGTCCTTAGGTCCCACGCAAGTCTGACCAACAGCCATCCCAAGAGAGATACCTGCCCCTATGCTCTTTTCCCTTTGTTGGTCAGAGACCCTTGAGAATGACACAAAAAGGACTTTCATTGCCAAATTATTGTACCTTACGGCCACTGACTGTTCCTGGAAACTTCATGAGCTACTCTTGAACTAAGCTGTTGATCATAGGAAGGAGAGGTTATAAATGACATCATACTCTTTTTCATTACCTAAAAAGATATAATATTTGTGATTCCCTGCCAATGGTTACCAAAGGTAAACCCTCTGTGAATAGAAGTGCAAAATGATGTTTGAATGTCTCAATGATATAAACTTTTAGAAAATAATATAAGGTTAGACATTTGTGATTTGTGATAGTGAGCCCCCTGAGGCAGACCATGCCTGAGTCCCTGCACACCCTTGTCAACAGCAGTGGGTGGAAGAGGTACTTGTGGTCAAGCAAGTTTTCTCCCCCTACTGCCATCAACTGTGCAGCTACCATCTGCAGAACCTGATGCCACTTCCATTATATATGGTATCTCAGTCTTACTTCACTTTTATAGGTCAGACCATATTTTTATAGGTGACATTTTGCAAATGATAAATTTTAAAAACAGAAAGATTAATTAACGTACCTAAAGTCACAGAGGTGACAGGGCCACAATTAAATCCTGGTGATCTCAACTCATTGCCCACACCAGTCTATCTTGGAGCCACCAATGCATTTGTTGCAGTTTGGGGAAGGATTCACTGAATTGGCAACTGGTCTGCACGTTACCATATATTCACATAGCCTCTAATTTCCATTCAGAGGGGTCCGAGTCTTCACTATCCACTTCTGTTACCTGCTCTATGCTCAGTGCTACAGAAGACAATGACAGATCATCACGAATGCTGCGTACTTTGTTGGGGAATTCCCTGTCTTTTCAGTGCCAATAGATTTATGAAGCTAGTTATGGTTTATTCTGGGGTAATACAAACAACACTTTGTATAATCACTACTAGCATAGCAAGGTGTTGGCTCAGAAGCATCCTAGAAAAAGAGATGCGTGATGGAGACTCCGGAGAGTCTCATCATATGTTCTGATTAGCAGTTCTAACCTGGCCTCTCTGCATTCAGAGACTGAGCAGCAGAATGATTTCTCCAATATCCACACTGTAGTGTTCTCTAGCTGGAAGCCACTGAGTCTGGTGGAGCTTGCTATTTCCTTCTCCGGTTGGAGGCCTGGTCTTGATTAGAGTGTGTAAATCCATTCTGTCCACCACAGCATTTCTGCCCCCTCCCACCTCTGTTTCATTGTTTGCTGTGAAATTGCTGAGGAAAGAGTACAGCCTTTGTAAGTGGTAGGAGCACAGGTGAATTCCATATTTGACTCCCACTCATATGACTTTTGGGAAGAATTGTATGTGCTGTGAAATCAGACAGACTAGTTCAGATCAGAGATCTTTTCCTTTTTTTGTTACAGAAACTTGGACAAATGACTTATGTCTCTAACCCTCACTTTCCTCACCTACAAATGAGGGTTAAACTAAAGCTATTAATTCTACCATAAGACCAGATAAAATAAATATCATACACATAGTTTTTAGGAGAGTGGATGGTATACTATGTCTGATAAGTTATTTTAAAAATTTATGTAAAGCACCTAACACAGAATCCAACACTCAGTGAATTCCACAAATCTGTCAACTTCACTTCTCATTCTTCTTAAACATATCCTAAAAGGTTTCTGAACGAAAACCCATCACTCACAAAATCTTGTTGGAGGATGTCATCAGGGTCAGTTTCGGGGTCTGGCTCACACAGAGCCCACACCTATAGACCATCACAAAGACTTCCGAAGCTTTCAGGCACAGAGCCTTCCCAGAACACGCTGCTGGCTTCCCCTCGTGCTCTTTAGTATTTTGGAAGAATCGATTTATTTTCAGTGATCTTAATTATCGTTCCAGTTCTTTCAAGTTTTATCTAAATATTTGAAGTAATTTAGGCAAAATAAATGTGTGAATTTCCAGGAAAATTCCAAACAACATTCTTCTCTGGTGCCTGGATCTCATCGGAAATTATGCATCCCTTTGCATTAATCAGATTTCCTCCAAAACCACTTTGAAATCAAAATATTTTAGAAAAGATAGCAAACTTTGTAACACTTCAGGGTAAGGGATTATGTTTCTTAGATACTATTTCCTGGTGACATGAAGACACAAATATCACTTGTTTGGGGATTTTATTTTAATTTCTGCTTACATATATGTTTGTTAAATATTTGTAACATTGCCTTAACATTTATACCTGCTAACTGGTTTGGTTAGACATTTTCTTCTCTTTTTAGGGCAGTCTTTTTGATCTCTTTCAGCATCTCTCTGAGTAATTTCTGTGATGCAATGCTGATTATGGATGCTCGTGTAATGTTGAATGTCTGTCAGTCTGCTGCCTCCAACAGTGCTGGAGTTTCTGGTCCAAAATTCTGTGTCAACTACAGTAAAGCAGAGAAGACGTTTTGGTCCATGCATTCATTATCAGCTTTTGTGATGGCTGAAGTTCAGAATTTCTGGGAGTTCTATTTTCAAAAGTTAACTGAGTCTATCAATTTCTTAGGGATTCCATAACAAATTGCCACAAACTTGGTGGCTTAAAATTGCATAAATGTATTTTCTCACTGTTCTAGAAACCAGAAGTGTGAAATCAAGGGCCAATCATGCTCTAAACTATTCCCTAACAAAATATTCTTCCTAGGTTCTTCCAGGTTATGGTGGGTCTGGGCAGTCCTTGGCTTCTTTAGTTAAATGTCCATGGTCACATTGTCTCCTCCTATCCATGTGTTTATGTGTATTCTTGTCTATCTCTTATAAGGACATCTGTTACTGAATTTAGAGTCCACCAGATAATCCAGGATGATCTCCTCATCTAAAGATCCTTAATTATATCTGCAAAAACTGTTTTTTGAAATAAGGTCACATTCACAAGTTCTGGACTTTAGAAAGAGGACACATCATTTCACTTTTTTTGTTATTTCAATAGATTTAGGGGGCAAAAGTGGTATATTGATACATGATATGAACTGTACAGTGATGAAGTCAGGAATTTTAATATATCCTTTACCCAAATAGTATACATTGTACCTGATCGGTAATTTTTGGCAGCTCAGTGCCCTCCCATCCTCCCCACGTCTGAGTTTCCAACACCCATCACCTAACTCTGTATGACCATGTATACGCACTGTTTATCTCCCACTTATATGCATGTTCATGCAGTATATGTTTCTCCATTCCTGAGATACTTCATTTAGGAATAGGACATAACATTTTGAAAATCACCAATGCACTCTATTACACAAGGGAAAGGAGACAAATGTGGAGAAGAAATGCACGTTGGTCATCTCCATTTGGAAACCTGTACATTGCCTGAGAACACAGGCCCAGATGTAGCATAGGCAGCCAGAATACACCTTCCCTTCCTGCCCGTCGGGTTTGGCTCTGTGGAAGAATTAGCCTTTGGAGGTACCATTTAGAGCACCACAAGGATCACCTCCCAGAAGAAATAAACAAGTTGTTCATTGGCATCTCTGTAGAATTTTTTTCTTCTACAAATACTTCACACAAGCACTTGTTTTTCTGGTTTAGGGCTATCGACCCTTGTTTGTCCACCCTATATTATCCTGAAATAGTTCCTTTCCTTATTTCTTACTTATTCCTAGTATTTATGTTCCGTTATCATATTCCCCACCCACTGTCATCACTGCTTCAGGCTGAATGTATGAAGTTCTTTTAATAATCTTTCTCTGTAGGTCATATCCTCTAATCCTTTTATCATTTTTGGATCCTCTCCAATTTATCAACGTCTCCTTTAAAAACAAGCAGCCAAAATGCTACAAGAAGTGTTGTGTACCTTGTTTTTAAGCAGTGAGATAACGGATATTCACAAAGAAGTGAGGGGATTTTCAAAACACATTCTGGAATTAAATCCCAGGTATTAAGTCAGCCTTCCCCAGTGCTTTATGTACTCCTCTGCTGCTTCATCAACTGCATTAATTTCTTCCAACCATCAGGGGAAATGAGGAAGGCAGACAATTCTGGGGACATTAGTTATGTCTCAAAATAATAGCAGCTGCCGTTTTTCCATGTTCGCCATGTGCTCTGCATGTGTTTGTCACCTCATTTAATTCTTTAAACTCCCAGTTGCACAGGTGAGAAAACATAGGCCATGAGAAAGCAGGAACATTGCTAAGGTCTGTGCCAATGTTAAGCTATGATGCCAGGATTCAGTCCCTAGATTCCTTCATGATTTGAGGCTATAGCATCCCTGGTTATCCATGATGCCCAACTTCCGTAAAACCCTGGGTTGGTGTTAAATCCCTAATGCAACAGGAGGAATACTACTTCATTTAAAGGATAGTTCACTAAATATTCACTTCTCTGCCTGGATTCAGCTATTTTATTTTCACCAAATTTATTTGCTTGTCTGGACTTGGCCTTTGAATCAAGAATAACATTTCTACAAGGTTATTACCTTAAAAGGTCGTCTAATTTGTATTTACAACTTGGGGGTGCATTTCAGGAAGGTAATTCCTCAGTGTCAATAAAGAGTTCTTTTTACAAATTTAACTATGTTTCTTTTTAAAAATTATTTTACACAGGTATGCCAAAGATTTACTTATAATGGGTTTCAATCAAGTTGTCACATATAACTAAATTATCTCCCCGGGTTCTAATCTAGGTTCTGCAAGTTTTATAAGGAAAAATAAGGAAATATAATTTCTGTTAGGAAACTCAATCATATAGAAGAGAAATATATAAGGTAGTAAAATATATAAGAGAAATACTAAAGGTAGTCTATGATTCAAAATTACACTTTGTGTAATTAGAGGAGGTTTTTCAACTGTTTAATATGAAATACCTGGGAGGTTTAAAAATTGAATTCCAGAAGCCCGTCTCAGACCAAAAGAGTCAGATTCTCAAAGGCTGTAAACTGAAAGTTGGTGTTTAAAAAAAAAAAAAAAACTTCAGGTAATTTTATTAATTATTTGTGATTATAGACTACTGGTAGAAATATTGTATATTAAAAGTGGGGATAAAAATGTTACTATGAATAATATCTTACTGCTGTTTAACATTTTCTAGTTTTTAAAGTAATTTTGACTACATCATTGGAACTTGCAATTGCCCAAAATCTTATTGTAAAGAATAATTGTCATAGTCTCATAGCATATGAGAAAGCTAAATCTCAAGGTATTAAATCACTCTTCAGCCCTCATCCTAACCCATAGAATTATCAAGTTGGGCAACTGGGCTAGAGCCTGACTCCTGAATACTTGTTCTAGTCCTTCCTCATATGCTAAGCTGGGCAGGCTTTGTGGAGGAAAGACACAAGCTAATAAGGAAAGAATCCTATTTAGGAGGAAAAGAAGAAGAAAACTGGATTGGCCTCCAGTCCTACTTCTCATGTGCTACATAGTTTTTACTAAGTCACCACAACTCTGCTGGCCTGAGAGTGTCAAACACACAGGCCTGTAATCGTATCCCTGTAAGTCAAATATCAGTTCTACCATAATAACTAAGGGACCAAGAATAAGTTGCATTATCTCTCTGTGCCTTAGTGTTCTTACCTTTAAAATGAATTATCATGAAGAGTAAACAGGTGAATGTATAGGAAGATTCAGAACAGTTTCTATAAATATATTAGGTACTAAATGTTGTGTTAAGTGTTGGTTTGTGAAAATTAAGTGACTGCATACGTTTTAAATTAAGTATTAGTGTTTTCAGCACTGACCCTTAAAAGAGAAACTTAGACAGTAAGAGCACATATAATGGGTTGTTTATAAAACAGAAAAAATGCTGATAATAATCATTTCCCTACATTTAGGAAATATGTATTTAATGATACTTAGCATTAGTGGGTATAAAATGTGGGCCAGACACTGTGCTAAATGTCTGACATGCATTATCTCCCTTAATCCCCAATGCAGTCCTGTGACCTATGAACACTTTTTCATCCTTATTTTACAGATAAGGAAACTAAAGCTTAAGGAAGTTAAGTAAAATGTCCAAAGTCACAAAGCTGGTAAGTAGGGCGGCCGGGATTAGTTCGCAGGGCGTTTCTCTCCAGACCCTGCAACCTGTATGTTCTTGCTACTTCCATATGTGCAGTACCGAAAAAATTTGCAAATGGATGAAGTTTATCCTTCATACTTTCCATTGCTTTTTCTGATCCCCTTCATCATCTCCTGTGTTCTTTATTCCCTCTCAAAAACCCCCTGCACCCCCAACCACCAGCAGCCCTGTCTTAGCTGGACAAATGTTATCGTATCAACCCCTTCCTTGGACTAGCCCTCACTAGAATTGATCCACGTGCCAAAAATCACTTCCCCCTTCAAATTGAAATTGTCATTTTCTGTTCTTGGGCAGGTAATGAATGTAGAGAAACGTGACTATATTATTCACAGTAAGGAATGCTTCACAGTAAAGAAAGATAATCTTTACATTTCTGGGGGAATTTATTTTGTATAAAGTGTTGGTTAACCGAACTACATCTTAGAGGTGTATTAGACTAAGAAAAGGTGCAATACAGGATTTGGCCTGGCCTTGAAAGATACTGCAAGGAAAAAGGGCACTACACAGCTCTTGGCAGAACCTATGGGTGCAAGTGTAAACTGTAAAAAGAAGAGCACAGTCATATTCTAGGAATTCAAACATTTGAAAGTGAAAATGTGAAAGTAGGCCTGGCGTCTGAGGACAAAGCTGCTCTTTCATCACTTTATTAAAGAAGCCACAGTGTGATGGCAGGAGGGATATTGCACATCCTTTCTTTACAGTAGCCTGCCCAGCCCCCTCAGCTTTTGATTAAATCCCAGAAAGAAGCATTGTCCCTTGGTTGACAGTAAACTGCCTGTGCATCATTGGTCCAGGCTCTGTGTAAAACCAGTGCTAAGGTGTTCCATAGCATGATATTTACAGACTAAAGAAGAATGGCATTTCCAGAATAAAGACAGCCAGGCCTGTGGTAGGATCAGCTCTCTGGAAACTCACTTCAGTTGGAAATGACTATTTTTCCAGTTGTCCCATCACCTGCTTTGTATTAAAAAAGAAAAAAAGAAAGAAGGGAAGGAAGGAAGGAAGGAAAGAAGGGAAGGAAGGAAGAAAGAAATAATTTTACTTATTGCTGATGGTGGGGCATAAATCTACAGATTCACTTGAAAGTGTTCCATAGGACACATATGTAGCAAACCAACCAGGGAACTGAAGAAAGAGGAAGAGGCTCTGCTGTTTAACACAACGTCCTGTGATGTCCATAGTGAAAGAAGGCAAGGTCCTGGGTCTCCCTAATTCTCAGCACACTGGCTTCTGTCTTCCAGAAACATCTCTGAAAATCTCCTCTGTGAAGCTAGACTTTATGGGGTATCAAAGGCTCTGACCTCAAGAAGTAAACACAATCAAAGACAACTAACAATTGAAGAGTTACTAGTGAATGATAATAGTAAACTACTGTAGATATCAAAAGGCAGAATATTATTGAAAACAGATTGTAACTACAGAACAATAGAACCTTGATTGTTCTCTGTGCCACACAATGTATGCATGAATCTGAGTGAGTGTCCACATACACGAATATATCGCATGCATACAAATGTGTATATATACATCTACATGTATACATATATATATATGTACACATATGTATGCACACACAAACTTAGTTTCCTTCACAAGAAGATAAACTGTTTCTATTAATACCTGAGGATGCAATGATGAGGGAGGACCTTCCCAAGGGTATTTAACTAACAATTCAGTCATGAGAAATTCCCAGACCCAGCTTTGTCAGACTTCAAAGCACAGGCTTTTAATTCCTGTAATATTGCCGCCTTCTAATAGTAGAGCAAATGTAACAGAGATTTAAGGGGGAAGTCACTAGGGGCTGCAATGATGTGTGGAAATCAAGAGGTTAGATTGGACAAGTCCTTACAGAATGGGGAGGGTCAAGACAGAAAAGTAGCAAGGCCTGGCATTGTGGTACATTAAATAGCACTAATAACGTGCACAGACAATTGGGGTGGGGAGGAAAATGGGAAGATTTTGATTAGAGAATGACCATAGAGTTGAGATTTCATCTTGAGAATACTGGGGAGTCACATAATATTCTTAACTAAGACACATGGCACAATATCGTCTCTAATAAGACATCATCTCCTGGAGGCTTCTTTTAAATGTGGCCATCTATTGTGGTCATGTTAAAAACAAACACACAGAAAGGGAGCCTTTGTATTTTAGAAACATATATCTAGACATGCAGCACTTAATGACGATAATATATTCTGGGAGATGTGTGTTCAGTTATTTTTTTCTTCTGTGAACATGAAGGTGTGCACTCACACAAATCTGGACGGTACAGCCTGTTGCAAACCTAGGCTGTATGGGAGAACCTAGTGCTCCTAGCCCGCAATCGGTACGGGATGCTACTGGGCTGAAGAGTGTGGGCAATCACAACACAGTGATAAGTAGTTGTGTATCTAAGCATAGCTAAATATAGAAAACGTACAAAAAAATAAGATATAAGAGATTAAAAATGAATTCACCTGTTGTATAGGACACTTACCTCATAAATACAGCTTGCAGGGCTGAAATTTGCTCTAAGTGAGTCAGGGAGCAGTAAGTAATGTGAAGGCCTCAGCCTGTACACTACCATAGATTTTATTAACACAGTACACTTAGGATACAATAAATTTATAACAAGTATTGTTTATCCAATAATGAATAACCTTAACTTATTATACTGTTTTTACTTTATAAGCTTTTTAATTTTTTTAACTTTTGACTCCTTTGTAATAACACTTAGCTTAAAACACAATTATATCATACATATGTACAAAAATATTTTCATTTTTTGTCATTTTTCTATGAGCTTTATTTCCACTTTTAATTCTTTGTTTTTACTTTTAAAATTTTTGGTAAAAACTGACACAAATAACATACACCATTCTAAATCTACACTGGGTCAGGATCTTCGATATCACCATCCTCAGCTCCACATCTTGTTTCACTGGAAGGTCTTCAGGGGTAATAACATGTATTCAGCTGTCATCTCCTACTACAATGCCTTCTTCTGGAATACTTCCTGAAGGAACTGCCTAATGCTGTTTTACAGGTACCTTTTTTTTCACATACGTAAGGATGAACTCTAAAATTATGATAAAAACTATAGTATAGTAAATTTATTAAGCTAGTAACATATTATTATAATTACCAAGAATTATGTACTGCACATAACTGCAAGTGCCAAACTTTTATATGACTGACAGTATACTTAGTTTGTTTACATCAGCATCACTACAAACACACTGCTCCAGTGTCACTAGGTGATAGGACATTTTCAGATCCATTGTATCTTATGGAGTCTGTCCTTGCCTGAAATGTCATTATGTGGTACAAAATTATTTACGGAAGAAATTGAACAGTGTTCGGTGTCTGCTTTAGTAAATCCACTGTGTGTGTTTGAGAAGGGAGGGGCAGTGAAAATAAACTTGGCCACTTGCTAGAAATTGTTAAAACTGATTCACTGGGACATGGAGTTTTACTGGTCATGTATTTTTTAAAATTTCCATAAAAATACATTGAATAAGAATGATTAGTAATTAAAATTCTAATTTAAATGATGAGTTTAAAATAAGATAGAAAATAATCTGAGAATTTTTTATCATTAGTATAAAATGAAATATCAATGAATTTTTAAAAACATGAGCATGAGGGGAGATCACACTTGTGGTGCATATGTGAAGGGTCAGGAGAAATCTTCTAAATACGGATCAAAATTGTTTTCACATAGTAAATGAGAAAATATCATGAATGTTACATTAATCAGGTGGATAAAAATATCTCCGATTGTATGGG
>CAUYRH010094570.1:0-21626 GCA_963574655.1 Perodicticus potto
GGAAAACAGCACAGACCAGCAACAGCCCACGCCCTGTCCACACCCCTCGAGAAAGTGTCCAAGAATCTGGACTCCGTGGGGGACAGACCTTCAGACCTCAGGGTGAGAGTATAGGGGAGTGCCAGGAGTTCCAACTTGCAGGTAGAGAATATATACAGTTTTTATACAGTTTTATGCCTGGCAGGAGAGTGCCGTGGCACCCTAGTAGGGGAAGGAGGTCTGGGTTTTAGAGGGTCTCACCCATGGGGTAGAGTGGGAGGACATCTGAACTCTGCTCGCTTGTTTGTATGGAGGTATGGAGTATACTGCAAGCCACTCTCATGAGGGAGGGGACTCCTGTCCGCTTGGTGATGTGCTCTGTACCTTTTATTTTTATCCTTGGGGTTGCAGGTCTCTCCAGCAGGGTTGATGTGCATTCTTCGACCTTCTCTTTTGGCTCAGTTCCAAACTGTTGGCTTTCTTGCTAAATTTCTGTCCTTTAACTCTCCTTCTGGACAGGAGCGTCTGCAGAAAGCTGGCTACAGACCGCCATCTTGGCTCCTCCTCTGATGCCCGATATTTTCAAAAATTTTTGATGATTTCACATGTCATAACAAAATAGTTAAAATATAACAAAAGGAAAGACATACCTATCTACTTCTAAAGCCTTCTGAAGTATTCCTAAATCATTCTAACTGAACATTGCAATAGAAAATTATCAATGTTTTTCAAATGCACTTAATCCATTTGGATCTCTTGTTAGTTTTATTGTGGCTATTTTTATTCTATAGTCATTTAAGTATGTATAAACATTAAGTAGGTCTACACACAACATAAATAAGACCTTCCATAATTATACAAACTACATAAGATTTCTATCAGCCTGGCATCTTAGTTGTCCGTTACACTGTGAAATCACTTGGCCTTTAGTTGTTCTGAACACATAATCTGTGTATTTTACCATATTTCAGCCTCATTACCCAGAAATTCTTAAAATGGTACCATTGATACCCATGCCATTTATTTATATATACTTGTGTGTTCTAATTTTTTTTACTAATATGAATGTAATTAGACTTCAAATCTTCTTGCCGTTTGTTCGAATTTTTTTTTTTTTTGTATTTTAGATTATTTCCTTCTAACAGATCCCAATAACCTGAAATAACAACTAAAGAGTATAAATATTCTCAAGGCTAAGGATTTATGATGCCAAACTGATTTCTGAAAGGCAATGCCAACCAACACTCCCCCATGCAGTCTGTGAGTGTTTCTCCTACTGCATTCACCACCACTGAGCTTTCTTATTTGACAGGTAGACATGATGTCTTGTAGACAATGTTATTTTGTCTTCAATTTTAAATTTGTTTGAGAGATTTGACATTTTTAAAATATAATTACTAATAGTGTAAAATTTCATTTTGTGAAGAATCTGATCTCTCCTTTGCCCAGTCACTTGCTATGGTCTTAGTGGTTTTCTCTCAATGATTTGTATAGTCTCTCTCTCTCTCTCTCTCTCTCTCTCTCTCATTCACACATTAAGATTATGTACACATTTGCTTATAATGTGTACATAATCTGTCTGACCTGTTGAGAGTCAGTGCCCAGTTTGTTGTTCACTTTTTGTTTATGAACTACAATGTTTTAATAAAAGTTAAGCTTTATTCATGTACTTTTTACTTTAATATATTTATATATATAAATACATTAATTTTTACATGTAATTTTGTTTTATTTGGAGTTTATGTGGTCTACCAAAAAGTGAGGATATAACTTTAGTTTTTGCTAAATCATTTAATTAACTATCTGTCTCAGCAATTGATAAGTTTTAAATTCACCCCTCAATGGTGACAATATCTTTATCACACAGTTCATATATTCATATATATACACATGTAACACACACACATTGACATTAGGATCTATCTCACGGCCCCTGGAGTTATTCTATTTTGCTATATATAATGCACACTTTTTTTTGCTCAAATTTTTGATGGAAAAATAAGCATGTGCATTATATACAGGTAGTGCTATTTGTTGCTGATTCATAAAATTTCTCCTATCTTATAGCTATTTTTGTGTTTTGTAATTATTCATTACATAAGATTTCTTGCACCAAAATATGTTAAAAAAAATGCTAAGATTCCTTTTATAATACAAAAATCAAGCACCTAGATATACACAAATAAAAACTTGAATTAAAAACTTAAAATAAATGATTCTTTTCCTGAAAGTTTGGGGCAAAAATGTGGGTGCGTGTCATACACAGGAGCTAATGATACACAGCAAAAGAGTATGTCAAAGGGATGCAAGAGTCAACTTGAAGTGACGTGGGCTAGCCAAATTGGAGCGTCAAAAGGAAGAGTAACTGTAAATAATCGTAATATGCTGAAAATGTTTTTTTTAATAATTTTATCAAATCATAATTGTATACATTGGTGCAATCATGGGGCAGAATGTGATAACTTCATATACAATCTGAAATATTTTGGTCGTACTGTTAAACATAGCCTTCATGGCATTTTCTTAATCACTATATGAAGACATTGATATTCTACATTTAAATTTGTAGCTTAGTATTCCCCTGTACTCCAGCCCAACCACTTTATTCCTGAACAAAGAACTGCCTGTTTAATTGAAGCATGAATTTGTCACCTTTTCACTTTTTACCTTGTAAGAACTTGCCCCAAATTTTCTAAATAAATTTAGCCCTGAGTCTTGGGCTCAGATGGTTTCTGTTAGCCTTGAGAGGGCCTGGCACAGTGTCATCTCTCATGGGTCAGTACACTGTATGGGTGCTTGCCTTAGCCCTTCTTTCCCTCTGTCTGCCAGATCCTGGGTGGTTGAGTAAAGTTTCTGCTTGAGGAGGAATCCATAGTCTGCCACATAGCGGCTCAGTTCCTGGGTTGCTGTATGTGGCACAGATTTAATTCTCAGTCAATTTTTAAGACTGTCAGAGCAGTATGTTGTGGGTGAAGAAACAATTTTGTTTCTATCATTATTTCTCTGGTATCTGAAACAATTGGTTACAGTGGGTGTACATTATGATCCTAGTTCAAGGTTGGGATTTGCACCTGATGGATCAGACCCATAGCTTTGCAATGACTTGACAAGAAGGAAACCCTAAATCATCCGTCCTGATTTGATGTGTGACCTATGTTATTCCTCCTCATGTCTAGAGTCTGTGACCCTGGTGGTACCTCAATGCTGGAGAAATGGAAGGTGGTCCTGTGGGCTAAGGTTAGTGAGATCTTTTTTGGTCAATTTGGTTTTCTATTTTTTTCTCAGGATCTGAGAATATTGTCTTCAGTCTCACTGTTCCTTATGGACTCCACATTGTTATTCTACAGAAAAGTCTCTTCTGCAGACAAGTAGGTAGGTGAGTCTTGTTACACTTTGTGCTGAAGCAAAAACATCAGTTAGGGAAGATGAGTAGATCACAAAATCCAAAGGATAAATAGGTCTCATGGCTGGAATTGATAGCAGGAATGTGACCATCTGGAACTGAAAGCAGTTACGTGTGGGCTCAGCAGCTTTCCAAAAGTTTTGGGTTTTTATGAAAGCTCCATTATACATGCACAATTATGCTGTGATTGATCAAGGCCCTGGTGTTTGGTGATCAGTTCAACCTTCATACTCTTCCCTTTCTCTGGAGGTTGGGGTTGGTGCTCAAAGTTCCAACCCACTAATTACAAAGTTGGTTCTCCTGACAACCAGTCTCCACCCTGAGGCAGCACAGGAGACCTCTAAAAGTCATCTCATTGGGGCAAAGATGTTCTCATCACCTAGGAAATTCCAAAGGATTTAGGGGGCCTGTGTCAGATATTTACACCACTCAGGCAATTACAAGATTTAGGAGCCCTGAGAACAGAGTCAGAGACCATTAGAACAAAAGATTCTCTCAGCATATGTACTAATAGGAGTTTCATCAATTATTTGCAATAACCAGGGGCAGAACCAATGCATATGTTTATTATAATATTGCCATATCACAGAGTTTCTATGTACAGATGTTTTCTAATTCCTATAAATGGCTTTAAATGTATTGTCTAATTTTTATAATTTTTAACCTGGGTGAAAAGTTTTAAGCTTTAGCGTCTTTGTCATGTTTAGTGATTTTTTTTCAATGTTTATTATTTGCTTTTAGAATTTTTGTTTCTCTTCCTATGTAGTTACTATTTCTCCTTAGTTATTTTTCTTTATCCCCTTGATCACGTTAAAATGTGCTTTAAAATCATTGTCTGCTAATTCTATCTTTCCGTCTCTCAAGAGTTCAGTTTCCATTGATTACTTGTTACCTGGAAAATTGGGTCACATTTTCCTATTTGTTTATTTGTTCACTAATTTTGGATTGTGTCCTCACGCATTGTATAGACTGCATTCAGTTATGTTTTCATGACAAACGTAAAAGTATAGATTATTGCTTTTTCAATAGACAGTTGATTTAGCTAAACTCAAATTCAAAATTCTGAGGTCACAGCTCAGTTACTTTAGACTCCCATGTGCAATTTGGCCTCTCCATGCATATTCAGATATGGAACAGGGACTTGGATAAATGTCGTACCTGAAATTTATGGTCCTCCCTTTTAGCTCTCTTTTTCCATGGCTTCCTCCTTTGTAGCCTCTGCATTTGTCTTTAGTTTTTTCCTTTGGTTCTTTTGACGAAAGACTATGAGGACTATGGGGATCTACTTTGACTTGAGTCACTATGCAGGGTGCCAACAGTAGCTGCCCTCAGGATCAGAGTCATTTTGAAAAGTAGAAAACTCACCCTTCTATCCCCATTGTCAACCTCCCTCAAGGATCTGCCTGCTTCTGCTCGCTCTCTAGTGAACTCTAGTGAACACTTAAGACAGTCAGGTTTTATTATTTTTCCAGGGTCTATGGCTATTATTTATAGGAAGATTGATTCAACTGGATTTACTGAGCTACACCAGAAGCAGAAATTATATTTTCTTACAGCTTTTGCCCATATAAACTTTTTTCTTAACTTTAATGTTATTAACTTTGTGAATTTTTTTTGCCTTTTGATTTTAAAAACTACTAGGAAAGTCTTTTCCAATTACCAGGTCATAGAGGAATTCACCCGTGTTTTCACCTAAAACTATTGAAGAATTCACTTGTAAATTTTAGATACCATTCTGTTCTGCTTGTCTCTCTGTGAGCAGGTGTAACACTTTGAACATGGAGAAAAAGTATTTTCTACTATTTGGTGGAACTGCTCAATAGCTTATAGCTCTTATTTCATACCTCTCTATCTAACTCAGCATGTTATTTATTATTTAATGTTAGGGTCAGCTCATTTGGATCCAGAGAAAAGATGGTGGCTATATTTACTAGTCAATTAAATTTTTAGGGTAACTTAAGGAGCACTGACGTCTTTATGATGTTCGATACTCTACCCAGGAATGAGGAATGCTTTCATTCCAGAACTATGTCCTACTGGGGTATTTAAGAGTTTTCCTCATCACGCATTTTTATCTTTCTTCTTAGTTTTAATTTTGAACATAATTTGTGATAGTTTTTAAATATAGGCCTTTCTATTTCATTGTACAACTGATTATTATTTGTGTACATGAAAGCTACTAATTTTTGTGTATTAATTTTATATCTTCCTACCTTCCTCAATTATTTTATTGAGTTAACTTTTAACACTGCTTCTCTAAGAGTTTCTTCTTATACTATCATATCATCTGCAAATAGTTTTATATTTTCCTGAGTGTTTATACTAATTTATTTCCTCTTTTATAATGACATTGACTCCTACTTACATAACAAAAACAATTATTAATTGAAGTAATGGTCCTCTTTAGTTTTTAATAAGAAGGGCATAAATGAAGCACTGTTATATGTATACATACGCATGTTTAGAAAATAAACACAAACTCCCATATATATATATTTTTTAAATCCATTCTGTTCATTTTTGTCAAAGGCTTTCAATAGCATTAATGTAGATAGTCATGTGAATTTTCTTTTTTATGTAATTTTCTTAATAGCAACATAGTAAATTACATCTTTAGACTTTATAATCTTAGTGTGTCCCTTCATTCCTGTTATGTATGTCACATGATCATGCTCTACTAATTTACTTAATGCCATGTTTCCAATATAATTATTTTCTTTGAACCAATCTTTATGAAAAAGGATTCATTAAATTCCTTATGTAAGCAGGAAATTTAATCCTGTAGTTATTACTGATTGACAAAATGCAAATGTTTTATAAGAACATGAAGAAATTTGTGGAAGAATACACACTTAAAATGCATAGTTATCTCAGAAAAAATGGGTGATGGGCCATAGATTAATTATTTCCTACGATTTTCTTCAAATTAGTTTTTTAGATATGATATGTTTATTTATTAATTTACTAAATTGGTAGAAAAAAATTTTGAGATAATAAAAATAATAAATTTTCTATGTATTACTATCCACCCACCAATACTACAATCCCTGATACATATTTTTACAATCTCCTGTACACCCTTTATTTGTGGGATCATTTTCATTTTACTGTTATCATATTTTATATAAGTGTCTTTGAAGCTAGACTCTGAGCCCTTAGGAAGAGTGAATCAAGACACTTAATCTTTGTATATCCAAGGAATAAAATCCTATTTTGAGTAAAGATGGTGTTTCAGAGACATTCTTAATATGACAGATAAAGCTTCACCTGTGGATGATGCCCTGGATATGCACACTAAAGGATTCAGAAAACAAAGCTAATATTGCCCCATCCTGCATGGCCATATGAGTGTAAAAAGGAATATAGAAGGCTGGCAACTCTGAGTGGCACTTCTGAGATAACCAGTGTGGAGTTCCCTCCCCATAAATGTAATAGCTGTCCCCAGAAAGAGGAGTTAGTGAGGGCCCAGGAGCCCTTGTTACAAAAAAGAATATTTGAACAAATCTCGGACTGGTGCTAATACTCTAAATTCTAACTCTATGACATTCAGACTTTTTTCTGAACAACTTTTTTTCATAATCTCTTCAGAATTACACCTGGTGATTTGATCCTGATGCTACTGTTTATGGTCCAAACCAGTGTTGGTTCCTGGGGATCACCTTTCTTCTCTTAACCTATGCCTCCACAGCCTGCACCAAGCAGGCACCAAGGCCTATACACTCACCAACCTAGCTGTGGCCAACCTCTTGGTTCTTTTTTTTAAGGGAATCCCACAAATGATATTTACCTGGGGAGTGATGCACATCCTGGAAAATACAGGTTGTAAACTTGTCTATTATATTCACAGAACAGCACGGGGCCTTTCTCTCTGCATGACTTGCCAGCTTTCAGGCCATCACCATCAGCCCTAGACCTGGGATGTGGATAAAGCTCAAAGACACAACTTTGAAGAACATCAACTTCTCCTGCTTTCTGTGCTGGATCTCCAACCTTGGGATAAACATCTTTGTTCCTATAAAGATTCAGGCTCTTCAGCATATCAAAAATGCTGCTAAGACATGGAATTATGGACTCTGGTCTTCTGAAAGTTCTGACTTGTCTTCTACTGCAAACTACACAATTCTAATGACTTTCCCAGATATTGTGTCCATGGAACTCATGGCTGGGGCCAGTGTCTACATGGTCCTCCTCCTACACAGACACCACCAGAGAGTGCGGCATATTCACACCCTTAGTACCTCCCACAGGTTCTTCCCTGAAGCAAAAGCCACTCAGACCATCCTGCTTCTGCCAACCACCTTCATTTGATTTTACTTCATCAATTCCATCCTTACAATGTATAATACTTTTTTTTTCAAATCTTGCCTCTGGCTGCAAGATGCCAGCACCTTTCTGGCTGCATGTTATCCCACTCTTAGCCCCCTGATACTGATGCTTTGAGATCCTCAAATCTTATGTTTCTTCTCTTAGATGGTTAAAAAGAAATCCCAATTTACCAGTGGTCCCACTCACAACTGCATTTATTTTCTTCAAAGAATATGCTTATGCACTTATTCAAGTGAGGATGTTTGGATGTCTAGAACATGACTGACATACACCCAAGACACTGATTATATAGAGGTTTGCATGATGGTAACCTGGCCACATAGAGACTTTCAGCTTCACTCAGGAGTTAGACATATAACCAGATAAATACAAAACTATATTTTAGCACCATCCTGATGCTTTCTTATTGCATTGTTCTTTTAAAATATTATATGGAAGTGTGTAGGTGAGGTTGAGAAGGAATAATTTAGGGACATATTTGAATTTAAAGGGGTCATTGCAGCAAATGGGATGCAATAGTGCCTTAATAAACACAACTGAGTAACAACTATTATCATGCATATAGTTATACTTGGGGGCAGCTATTTATTCATTATAAGACTCAGAGCATTAACTGTAAGATTAATTAATTTTCACATCTGAGAGTCATATGATTCACTTTTCATGGTGAAATGGCAGAGAAATTATTAACTAATGGTTTTTCAGTGAGGCCAAAAATCCATATCTCTCTCTGCCTGTTTTCTTATTCCTTCTAGTCTCCCAAAGCCCCCAGAGTTTTCTAGTCAGAAACCATGAGAGTCCAAGAAATCTAAAGGAAATATTAATTTTCTTTCTTATTGCTATATCTATTAACTAATTCTGCCTTTTAGTATTAGCCCTGAAAAGCTCCCAGAGAAACAATGGAATATGAACATCAGGCCTCCAGATCAGAAACACCTGTAAAAATATTTGTTTAAACATTGCTAAATAAAAAAACACACACAGCATTCACAGGTATCCTACCTTATGAATTTTCCTGCAATTAAAGTTTTTGCTCCTTAAATCAGCAATTGCTTGACCTCAACTGTTGGCATTCTTTCTTTGAGATGACATGTCATCTCCATGCTTTTACTCTCTCTTTCCCTATTCTCCTTTTCTTTATTATTCCCTCTCTTCTCTCTTTCTAAGGTAAATTAAAGTTTATATCCTCTTCTTGGCCTAGAGAATTTTTTTCCTTTCTTTTACCTCATGGAGTAGCTACTTAGCTTTCTACCTTGACAAGATTATAATGCAAAAAAAAAAAAAAATCAATGATGAGGTGAAACTTGCAGTGCTTTTTAAAATAAATTCTTCCCTACAATCAACACAAATAGTCAATAGTAACTTTTATTATGACTCCAGACATTAACTAAAAGCTTTCAATTTTCAATTTATTCAAGAAAAAAATTGTCAACCTCAGTAAATACAGTCAGGTTTATAAAATCTTAATTTGGCTTGTGCCCCTCCCTCTGTCCTCCACTCTGCATCAGCTTTAAAAAATGGCAGTTTCAGGCGGTGCCTGTGGCTCATTGAGTAGGGCGCCGGCCCCATATACCAAAGGTGGCAGGTTCAAATCCGGCCTCGGCCAAACTGCAAAACAGAAAAATAGCCAGGCATTGTGGCGGGTGCCTGTAGTCTCAGCTACTCAGGAGGCTGAGGCAAGAGAATTGCCTAAGCCCAGGAGTTACAGGTTGCTGTGGGCTGTGTGATGCCACGACACTCTACTGAGGACGATAAAGTGAGACTCTGTCTCTACAAAAAAAAAAAAAAAATAGCAGTTTCACACATTCTTCTCAGTAAAGGTTTACTAGAATGGAAAAACAAGGATCCGGTATACTACAAGGATCCAAAAACACATTGCATTCAAATGGGGGTGGTGGTGTATGCAAATGGGAAAGGAGATGATGGAAGATGATGGGTAAGCTTTCACCTGCACAATGTAAGGCGTGGAGCCCAGCACCTAGGTAAAGGATTGAACTACAATTTGAACTTTAATTAAGAAATTCAAAGAATGTAACCTAATCATTTGCACCTTCATATTAATCTGAAATTAACAAGAAAAAAAAAGGAGCTTCAAAACCACAGTATTCATAAAAACCAGCAGCCTTGCACCAGATGGCACAGAGAAGCTTGGAAATCCTCAAAAAGCTCCATCCTCAGAGCAATCTCATTTTGTGACTTGTCTTATAGCTCCATGATTAAGTTTTATTCTTTGTCATGATTCATTATTTGACAAGCCCAATGAGGGCACTAGTCCTAAGCCATCAACTTTAATTGTTTAGTGTTGCTATAGCCAAAGTACATTTGGATCAAAGAAGACCTCTGCCACAAATTTTAAAGGGACTTCCAAAGAACAAAATTTTCATAAGTGGCTACTAAATACACCGACATATTCTAGAAGGTCTGGAAGTCAACAAACACATATGTAGGGATGTGTCTTTACTCATGAATGGTTCATCTCTAACTGAACTTGAAGACCTGCAGAAGGTGGAGAAGGCTAAGGAAGACTTTCAAACTGCTTGGGCATTGAAGTAGTGCCTTAACTAACACACACACACACACACACACACACACACTCAGTGCCCCCAGCACTGGGTGGAATAATTAGTGGCTCAAAGACTTAAGGAAATCTGAAATCATTCATTAGCTAATGAAGCAGAGTTTAGTGACAACACACTACAAGGTATAAGCATTGTAGAATTAGTTCAGGATTGCCACTAAATACACTGTAAGAACAGCAGCAAAAATAATCTCTAGGAGCAGAGGACTCTAACTTCTAATACAGGAACAATATGCTATCTAAAATGTTTAGCTTCAACAAAAAATTGTGAAACACAAATAGTCAGCAAAGCATGGCCCATACACGTAAAAATGTGGAGTTAATAGACTCCCCAAGGTGCTCATATGTCAGACTTGATATTAATACATAAAGAATTTAAATCAGCTATTATAAACATGCTCATGGAACTAAAATAAATTACCTAGAAAGAACTATAGAAAAGTATGAGAATGATGTCTTACAAAAACAGGGAGTAAAAACAAGGAGAGTAAGGTTCAAGAGCAGATTTGAGCCAGCAGAGAGAGAAAAAGTAAACATGAGGATAAGGCAATAGGGATTATCTTTTTTTGAGGATTATTGAAAAGTGAAACAGAAAGAAACAGATGATGTGAACAGAACTACACAAGTCTGTAGTATACCTGCAAGGCCACCAACATATACATAATGAACATCCCAGAATGTAAGGAAAGACACTAAGAGACATAAAGAGCACATGAAGAAATAACAGCTGAAGATTTCCCAAATTTGATGAAAATAAATCTATATATCCAAGCACATTAACTAATTTTAAATAGCATGAACTAATTACCTTTTCCACGTGCTTTAGATAGACAGCACCTCCTTATACTTTCCTAACACTCTGCTACACAGAAAGTAAAGAACATAAGAATCAGTTACATATAATCTAATACCAGTCAATAGTGGTTTTCTACAGTTTTTTAATTTTGGTTTTTGAAAGTTTGTCTTTCTGGGCTACGTAGGCTGGAGGCAGTGGAATCATCAAATCCCTGGGCCCAAGCAATCCTCCTGTCTCAACCTCCCAAATAACTAGAACTACAGGCAAGTTCCAAAACAGCCAGGTTTTTTATTTATTTATTTATTTTTATTTTGTAGAAATGAAGCCTCTCACAACATTTCCTAGGGTGATCTTGAACTATTGGCCTCAAGCAATCTTCCCAGCTCACCCTCTCAAAGCGCCAGGTTTATAGGTAAGAGGCAATGTGCCTTGGCTTACCAAATTTATACTATAAAAACTTGAGATATATAATAACTCAAAGAATAGTTATTATACACCCTTATGTACATCACATATAGTCAATAAATGTTCATTATGTTCATCTTTTCTTTATCCATATATCTTCTAGTATTCACATATCTCTCCATCTCCCTCTTCTATCCCATCTGCTTCTTATCACTTCACGGTTTGAAGAAAAATTAGAGACATCATAAACCTCCACATCAAATATCGCAAGTTGAATCTTACAGCAATAAATATATTGTTATAGTAACCACAGCACCTTCATGATGTCAATCCTTTGGAAGTGTGGTGTTTGAAGAGAAATGAAGCCCAGACACTGGAGAACACCAGTAAGATGATAAGGAGAAACCTGGCCCCAATGAAAGATTCAAGTAAGAAAATCGTAGTGAAATTTCATAAAACTAGGGAGCCCATAAAGCTGAGAGTACCATAGGAGACAGCAACACAGCCTTCATATCGTCTAAAGATCATTTGTTCAAGTCCAAAAGCCAGCTTTACTGCATAAGCTCACATGTGTTTTACCAATTTTTGAAGCACACAGCCCCTGTCCTCCAGATAAGTCAAATGGAGCACTAAAATCCTCAAATGCCTCTATGAAAGACTAATACAGTGTTGATAATACAAGAAACAGTAAAAAACAAAGAGGAAAATGATAAATCTTAGGATAATGTACTTTTTTGCATGAGCTCTTGTTGCAGGACCACTTTTTCTTTGGTGCTGGCCTAAGAAAGTTGTTGCTATTGGAAAGTTTGAGCTACGGAGGTCCAGGAAGTATCTGGAAATGCTGAGCTGACCACTGACACCCAAATGGTGTCAGTCAGAGAAAGAGAATAAGGGGTAGGTGGTAAGAAAACAATCTTTTTGATACAGTCGTCCTAGCGAACTCTGAAAAGATGATGTATATATATGCAATTGTTAAAACATTCATTTGGTAAAGCGTACCATGGCAAAAGACCATGTAAAACAACATCATACACAACAATTTAACATATACTTAAACACCTGTGTGGACAACTATGTTATACCACTCCGATTAAGCAATGAGGTTGCCAGAGCCCTGTTTAACTATTACCAGTAAACATTCCACCTATTTTTTTTTTTTTTTTTTTTGTAGAGACAGAGTCTTATTTTGTTGCCCTCCATAGAGTGCTGTGGTGTCATACAGCTCACAGCAACATCCAACTCCTGGGCTTAGGCGATTCTCTCGCCACAGCCTCCTGAATAGCTGGGACTACAGGCGCCTGCCACAACGCCCGGCTATTTTTGTTTTTGCAGTTTGGCCAAGGTTGGGTTTGAACCCGCCACCTTCGGTATATGAGGCCAGCGCCCTACTCGATGAGCCAAAGGTGCCGCCCCAACATTCCACCTATTAACTTCTATGGTCAAGATCCCTAAACAGAGACAAGCCTGGAGCACTTTCTTGGAGCCACTATCACTTCTATAGTTGTAGTGGAAGTGGAAGCAGAAGTTTATTTTAGGAGTCTTATACATCTGTGGCAAGAGTTCATTGAAGTTAAGTTCATGGTTTGCTTTTGGTTCAGGCAAACTGTTCTGGCATATGCCAATGTATGAACTGTGACATAGGGATGTGGTAGTTGATGTGAAGAAGGATCTTTTTAGGAATTAATTAAAGGTGGCTTCGGCTGGGTGCAGTGGGTCACACCTGTAATCCTAGCACTTCAGGAGGTCAGTGCAATAGGACCACTTGAGGCTAAAATTTTGAGACCTTCCTGGGTATCATAGTGTAGACTACAAGAAAATCACAAGACTCCACCTTCAGCCACTGACTGACTAGACCTTCTCTTGGCTAAGAGGATACCTAAAACTGAGTTTCTAGCCATAAAAAAAGAAATCAGACATGCCTCATCAAGTTCCTTTCCCTTATTAGAGATGTCTAAGGTTCTTATTTGGTAAAAACGTATACATGCCTAATGAAAATTGCCAACAAATTAGAATAAATAAAACATCAAGTAAATAGAACAAAAAAATCCCAAATTTATGGTCAAATGTTTATGAAAATTTTTTAGAGTTTGTCTTTTAATCTTAACTGCAGATGCATTTTGTTTACTGATGTCAATGTTTGTGGAAAGACACTGTTATGGACCGAAAATCCTTATTCCTCTTCCTCCCTCAGAATAAAAATCCTACCTTTTCCCTCTCCAAGAGTTCCACCAGAAAAACCCTAGCCTGCAAAACCTTCCCACAATCTGCGGAATCTTCCTTCTCCTACACTCAATATAATATCAAGCCCCTAATGACTCTCAGTGCGGCTGCCATATTTGACCCAGTGGATCTCTGGACCCTTTCATTAAACTTGTCCTGAACCTCTCTCAGTCTTATCTCTGGGTACACTGCTGAACTCCTTTCTTCTGGTGCTGAAAACCTGGGACTGGTGGTTAAATAGTGGCCTGGCCCAGCCACCCCACTTCCCTCAGAATCTGGTGTTGCCAGACCTGACTCCATTGATGCACCTTTCAGAGATTTTTAGAGGATTTCAATCCAGCTGCCATTTGAGGATGAGTATGGCTCCTCAATACCTTCCCACAGAGCTTACCTTGGCCCACTCTGTGCCTCTATGTTTTCACATCTCCTTTGCTTTTCTTTCACATAACTGGGATTTTTGTTTTCATTTTAGTCCCAGTCCTGGGCCCTGGTTTAAGCTTCTATTCCCCAGGGGGCCATACAGTGGTGTACCAGAGGATGCCTGACCTCTCAGATAATCTATTTTTCTTACCTAATCTGGGGTTTGGAAAACAGGGAATGCCTTCTTTTCCACCCAGGTAGGGGAAGGACTTCTGAGACATGGGAGCAGGCCTTTTGATTCCCCCAAGGGAAACACACTTGACATGTTTCCTTTGCTAATATAAAAATTTAAGCCTCTGAGGGAACATTCAGTAAAAATGCTTCATTTTACTGAACACAGCTTGGCCTCAGTACAAATTGAATACCTGGTCTATATGGACTGAGAGGGGAACGTTTGAATTCGATTATCTCAAAAACTTACATAATCTCCTCCAAGAAATGGCAGATAGGATGAAATCCCCTATATTCAGGCTTTTCTCTCCCTCCAATCTTGCCCCTCCTTATGCAAATTATGCTCCATTTACTATATACTCTCACTTGATCCCCTCCCCATCTATCTTCTCCTGATCTTCCATGGGTTCCTCAAGCTCCAACTTCTCTCCAGTTGGGAGCAGCAAATAAACTCAAACAGCATCCAGAGGCCAGGACTGAACACTAAGGAGGTGGGTGAATCTCCCATCGACCTATCTACCAGCAGGGCACTGCCATTGTGGGAAGGCCATACATGTGGGAGAACAGTCTGCAAAGTCCTAGTGCATGGCCAGCATTAGCATGCCTGCTGAGTGTGTTCAACCATTTTTGAACCTGCATTGACCTGCATGGCCCCTGCACCCCTGGGAAGGCCACATTGTTGTCAAGGGTGCACTGTTTAATGTGATTCCTAATAAATATGGTGAGAGCTTTAGGACCCAAATCCCATCAGGATTGAATGCTGATGAAAATTTCCCAAGTATCACTTAAAACACTAAAACACTTCTTTTAGAGAGTTATAAAATCCAAGGTTTTTTAACACAAAGAAAATATTTCCAAAATATGCGGCCTCAAAATGAACCCGCCCAAAGTCACAATGAAAGAGAAAGTTCTGAAAGCATCTGGGAGCAAGTGTCAATTGAACTACAGAGGTCTATCCATCAGGGTGACAGTAGAATTTTCTGCTGAAACTTTTTAAGGAAGAAGAGAATGGTCATCTACCTTTAACTTTCTTAAAGAAAATAATTTTCAGTCCAGAATTCTGTATCCTGCTTATCTAAATTTCAAATTTGATGGTGAAATCAAATTTTTTACAGATATGTAAACATTGAGAAAATCTGCCAAAACAAGACCAGCTCTACAGGAAATACTTAGACTTGTTCCCACAATGATTATAATAATGGTACACCAGCAAAGTAAAAACCAAGAAACTAAAGGACAAAACCTAGCTTTTACAATGGCTCAAAGAATAAAAATGGCAATGAACTTTCACAAAACAAGATGAATAGAATTCCAGCACACTTATCAATTCTCTCAATAAATGTTAATTGTTTGATTTCCCATTGAAGAGGTAATGGCTTGCCAATTGAATAAAAAAGCAGAAGCTACCCATGTGTTGTCTCCAGAAAACACATTTAACCTTAAAGGACAAATCAAGACTCAGAGGAAAGGTTGGAAAACAGTACTTCAGACAAGTATAATTCAGAATAAATGAGAAGTTGGAATCTTATTTCCAGATACAAGTGAATTTAAAACAACTAAAGTTATGGAAGATGAAGATGAAGGCCAGGCATGGAGGCTCATGCCTGCAATCTAGAACTCTGGGGTGCTGAGGTGGGTAGATTGCCTGAGCTCAGAGGCTCAAGACCAGCCTGAGCAAGAGACAGACCCCATCTCTGAAAAATAGCTAGGTGTTATGATGGACACCTGTAATTCCACCTGCTTGGGAGGCTGATGCAAGAGAATCACTTAAGCCCAAGAGTTTGGGGTTGCTATGATGTTGCAGCACTCTGCCAAGGGAAACAAAGTGAAACTGTCAAAAAAAAAAAAAAAAAGAAAAAGAGAGAGAGACAAAGATAGCCACTTCATACTGGTCAAATCAAGAGGATCTTCTAATTATAAATATTTGTGCACCCAACTTAAGTGTTACCAGATTTGAGAAATAGACCTTAATTGGTCAGAGCAATATGATATCCTATAACTCCATAATTGCTGGTGACTTTAACTCCCATTTGAAAGAACTGGATAGATTCTCTGAATAGAAAGTCAACAAACATACAAGAGACTTAAATGTGACCCTAGAACAAATGGGCCTAGTAAGACATACACAGAAGACCCAATCCTAAGGAATTAAGACACAAAAGTAAGGAATATATTTTCTTTTTGTCAGTCAATGGAACATACTTAAAAAAAAAAAAATCCTGTCCTAGGATACAAATCAGTCCTCAACAAAATAAAAAGTATTGAAATTACACCTTGTATCTCCTCACACCACAAGGTAATAAAGGTGAACTTAACTCCAAAAAAATTTTTAATCCCTACACAAAGGCATGGAAATTAAACAACTTTATGCTGAATGACAGCTGGGTTAAGGAAGAGATGAAAGAGGAATTTATTAACTTCCTGAAACATAACAAAAATAAAGCTACAAGTTACCAAAACCTGTGGAACACTGAAAAGCAATCCTAAGAGGGAAATTCATTTCATTAGATAGCTACATCTGAAAAACAGAATGAGAGAACATCAACAACCTCATGAATTACCCTAAGGAGGTAGAAAAGGAAAAGACAGAGCAATCCAATCCTAAACTTAGCAAAAAAAAAAAAAAGAAAGAAAAACAGAAATAAATAAAATTGGAAACAAAGGAATAATTCAGAAAATTAAGAAAACAAATAGTTGATAAACCTTTGTCTAGATTACTTAGAAACAGAAAAATAAAATCTCTAATAACCTCAATTCAATAAAAAACAAAATGGGGAAATAAAAACAAATACCACAGAGATACAAGAGTTTATTTCTGCCTACTTCAAAAACTCTCTGCCAAGAAATTTGACAAAGTGGACAAAGTGGAACAATTCCTGGAATATATATATATATATTTTGAGACAGAGCCTCAAGCTGTCACCCTGGATAGAGTGCCGTGGCATCACAGCTCACAGCAACCTCCAATTCCTGGGCTCAAGAGAGTCTCCTGCCTCCGTCTCCCAAGCAGCTGGGACCACAGGCACCCACCACAACACCTGGCCATTTTTTGGTTGCAGCCATCATTGTTGTTTGGCGGGCCCAGGCTGGATTCGAACCCACCAGCTCAGGTGTACATGGCTGACGCCTTAGCCCTCTGAGCCACAGGCACCGAGCCAATTCCTGGAATGTATACTATGTCCCTAGAGTTAACCAGAAACAACTAGATATCTTGAACACACCAATATCAAGCACTGAGACTGAAGAAACAGTAAAAAAATCTTACAACAACAACAAAAAAGCCCTAGACCAGATGGCTTCACACCAGAATACTGTAAAACCTTCAAAGATCTTGTACCTATAATGCAAACCCTATTGCAAAAATTTAGAAGGAAGAAATTTTCTCTAATACATTCTATGAAAGGAACATCACCCTGAAAACATAACCAGGAAAATACCCAACTTAAAAGGAGAAATACAGATCAATTTCACTATGTAATATTGATGCAAAAATACTTAGTAAAATCTTAGCCAATGCATGAGAGCTACTTGTTAAAAAAATTATATGTCATGTCAAGTAGGCTTCATCCCAGGGATGCAAGGCTGGTTTAACATACACAAGTCCATTAATTAACACATCATATCAATAGAAGCAAAAATAAAGACTGTATTATCCTGTCAATAGATGAAGAAAAAGTATTTGACAAAATTCAGCATTCTTTTCCAACAAGAATACTTAAGAAAATAGGGATAGTTGGCACATTTCTTAAACTGATTGAATCCAATTATGACTTTTGCAGGAAGACAAGGCCCAATGGAGAAAAAGAGCACCCAAACACCACGTTTATAAGAGGAAGGGCTTTATTCACCAGCTGGGAGCTTACGGCATAGAAGAATTCCAAATGGTCGTGCTCCCCGACTGGCTTGATCTTTCCCTTTTTATCAACAGTCAAGAAGTTCCACCCCACAGGTACCCTTCTCACTGGCCAGTTTGAATCAAGAGGGAGATGCTAGTCCAGCCCCTGCAGAACTACAGGATTTCACAGAACTTGGGAATTTCCAAGTTCCAGGAAGTTAAGTTTACAAATTCCTAAGGGCTGAGGCACCATGGAGAGAACCCTGCAAGTGTATCCTTGTGCTGTCCTTGACAAGACCTGTTCTCCCAGACCTCACTCTCCTCAGGTATCCTCTCTCATTCCTCCCTTTTGATACTCCAATATAATTTAATTTGGGGTCTCAATATCATATTGTTTCTGCAGGTGCCAATATTAATTACTTTTTAGCACTGAGGTCTTAGGGATTGTGACTTCTTGGATTCTCTACTCAGGCCTTAATAGTACCATGGTGGTGGGCTAATATACAAACAAGTTTTTACTTTTCCCTCTGACATTTACCCCCTTTTCCCAAAGTCCAAAAGTCTAATTATGAGAAGTCCCTCCAGGAGTTTCCTCAGGCTTCAGCCATGCGTTGACCAGCCATCTCCCAGTATGCAGCTGGAGCAGGGCATGTTGACTGTCCTAAAAGTTATCTAAAAGGGCCAGTGAAGTCCTATTCATCCAGCTGTGATGACTCCAGATGAGGATTCCTTCCACCTTCACTGCTGTGTGTGTGGTCAGGATGATGGTGGAAAGTCCTTTCTACCTTGGTCTCAGGGGGACCAGTTTCTGGTTCTAGACCTAGACTTGGTCTGCTTGATCCTCCAGAGAGAAAGGATGTACAGACACAAAAGACTAAACAGAACACAGTTAATTATCCCAGTGGAGATTTTCCTTGCTATTCTAGGGTTTTTGTCTACTCAGTTCAGTCTTTCCCAGTTCTTTTTAGGAGTTCCTGCTAAATTGCAGAGGATTGACAGAGGCCTCTTTGAATAACACCAGTGGCAAGCCTGTATTCAATTAAGCTTTGCTTCCTGGCAGAGTTTACTGATTTCTGCTCTTACGGTCCTGTTTGTGCACTTTACCCTGTCTAAGTTTTGAGGCCTATAAGTTATTCAAAACTTTAGCTTATTATTTTCACTAGTTCTGTTATGAAGGCTAGCCCATTGTCAAGTTTAAAGCAGAGTGGCAACCTAAACCGTGGGATGATTTCTCTGGGCAATACTTTACTACTTCAGGAGTCCTTTTATCCTAATGGGGAAGGCTTTTACCTCTTCCAAGTCTGATAGACCATCACCAGCAAGTACTTATTCCCTCTAAACCTGGGCATTTCAGTAAATTCTACCTGGAAGTCCTCGAAGGGCATTGCTCCATACCACTGGATTCCTGGGGGTACCATCAGTCTTTGGTGCACAACGAACTGGCTGTAGGTGACACACTGTAGACTGACAGTTTTATCCAGGGCTGCCAGGTGGGAGATGTAGAAGTACTGGCCCAAAAACTTCATCAAATACTCCTATTGCCACGGTGGCTCCTAGAACCTGGGGACTGCTACTTGTCTGTCTGGCATCTTTATCCATCCTCCATCTGCTTACTGGCTCCCCTCCTCTGCCAATCATTCCTTCTCCTCTTGGGAGTAGATAGGTGAGCTCTGGAACCCATGGGACGAGGGGAGCCACTCGTGACACCTGGTACTGTTTTGATGCAGCCCTTTTTGCCTCAGTACCAACCCTCGTGTTCCCTTAGTGATGGTGGAAGCATCTCCTTAATGTCCATGACAATGCATCACTACTGCCTTCTGGGGTTTCCATACTGCCTCTAGTAACTGAAGTATCTCCTGCTGATACTTAAAGTCCTTTCCCCCAGAATTTAACAGTCCCTTCTCCTTGTACGATGCCCTGAGTACTTGAAGAGTCAGAAAAGCATTCACATTTTTCCCTTGACTTAGTTCTAAGGCTCAAGTCAAGGCAATTAACTCAGCCTTTTGAGCCAATGTTCCTTGGGGTAGGGGCTTAGCCTCTACAGTCTCTGTTAAGGTGACCACTGCATACCCAGCCCACTACTCACCTTGCGCCATCATGTAACTGCTTCCATCTGCATACAAGTAGTCCCAGTCTGCATCTGTCCAAGGCTGGTCATGTAAGTCAGGTCTGCTAGAATACACATTATCTATAACTTCTGTACAGTCATGCTCAGTCTCTCTTCCACTGACTGGAAGGAGCATGGCTTGGTTCAGGGTGTTCTCACATTAGAGAGCCAAAAATGTCCTTTAGTGTCCATTAAAGTGACCACAGAGTGGGTGGGTACTTTCACTCTGAGATCCTGCCCCAGAGTCAGCTTATCGGCTTCTTGCATAAGGAGAGCAGTAGTGGCTAGAGCCCATAAGCATGGTGGCCACCCTTTTGCCAGTCCATCCAACTGCTTAGAGAGGTAAGCTACAGGCCTTGGCCAGGACCCAATCAGCTGGGTTAACACACCCACAGACATCTTTCCTCTCACTGAGCTATACAGAGTGAAGGGCTTGGCCAAGTCTGGTAGCCTCAATGAAGGTGCCTTTATCAGCCTCACTTTTAGCTGGGAGAAGGCATGTTCCTGTTCTCCTCCCCACTCCAAGGGCTCTCCTTCCTCTCCTTTAGTTGCCTCATACAAGGGCTTAGCCAAAACGTTAAAGTTGGGGATTCAAAGATGACAAAAGTCGACTGCACCTAGGAATTCCCGAACCTGCTTTCAGCTCTTGGTGGTGGGGAGGCAATTAATGATCTGCCTATATTCCATGCCTAGCGTCTCTCCCCCTGTTGAATAGTAAATCCTAGATAAGATACTTGCCGCTGGCAAATCTGGGCCTTTTGTTTGGACACTATGTAGCCACATACCTCTAGATGTCATGAAACACAGTCTGTGCCTCGGGCACAGCCCTCCTGGGTAGGGTGCTCTAAAAGGAGGTTATTGACATGTTGGAGCAGTACACATTCTAATTCCTCAGCCGGGAGTTTCTGGAGGTCACCAGCCACCGCTTCTCCAAAAATTGTGGGTGTTTTGAACTCCTGTGGCAACCTGGTCCAGGTGTACCGGATTGCAGTTTCCATGTCTGATCTCTCTCGCTGGAAAGAAAACAGCCTTCTGGCTTCTTGGAGCCAGCCTTATACTGAAAAGGCATCTATTAAGTCCAGGCAAGTGGGCTACTTGGCTTCTGCTGGCAGCAGACTCAGCAGAGCATATAGATTAGGCACACTAGGATGCAGTGTTACAATTACATGATTTACTGGGAAATTCTCATTTTAAATTTTAATTCTTCCTGAAGTATCCTTATAGACACAGTAGATAACACCTAATACTGCACAAATTTTTCCAGTGTAGCCAACAGGCAACCTTTGTTGAGTCTTAAGGCTTCAGAGTAAATATAACTACTGTATATAATTCTATACTCTTTGACCAGTCTCTTAGTCCCATTTAACAGATCAATTTAGTAAAACA